>CANXYC010423751.1:0-39796 GCA_948193065.1 Aleurites moluccanus | reverse complement strand
TGTTATTTTTGTCAACACTCGGCGTAAGGTTGACTGGCTGACAGACAAGATGAGGAGTAGAGACCACACAGTCTCTGCTACTCATGGTGATATGGACCAGAATACAAGAGATATCATCATGCGTGAATTTCGATCTGGGTCATCTCGTGTTTTAATCACCACTGATCTTTTGGCTCGTGGTATTGATGTCCAGCAAGTCTCCCTTGTTATAAATTATGATCTCCCCACACAGCCAGAGAACTATCTCCATCGTATTGGTCGTGGTGGACGGTTCGGGAGGAAAGGTGTTGCAATCAATTTTGTCACAAGGGATGATGAGAGGATGCTGTTTGACATCCAGAGATTTTATAATGTGGTGATTGAGGAGCTGCCATCAAATGTCGCTGAACTCCTCTAATCAGATTTTGTCTTCCATTATTAGTAGGGGGATAAATTCCTGCTATTTGTCATGCTTTTGTTTATTCTATTTTCCTCGTTTTAATTTAAAGTCTTGTTTTGTAGGTCTAGTAACTTCATTTAAAAGTTAGATTGCTGACTAGTAAGTGAGATATTTCATTCTAAGATGTTCAAGTAATGCTCTATGTAAGGCATTGCGTATTTTTTGTTGCATATGTTCTGGTAATGAATGTCTTTTATCTTGGATTGTACATTTTGTGCTTCACCCATGTTTGTGTTGTGTGAGTGAGCCTCTATCCTTTTTTTTAGTTCTTGTCTTAGACTCCTAGGGTGATTAGACTCTTAGGTTGATTGCTAAAGTGTGTGATGTTAGTTCAGAGGTTTGGAGGATTTTTGTTTGGTATATTGGAATTTAAAGTGAGTTGCATATGAGGGAGATTCAAACTCTTAATAAAACTTTTGGAATATTTAGGTGTTTGGTAGGGACTAGATTATTGGATTTTCATTGTGAATTGTACAAAATATGCATATATATATAGTAGTGGTACATTTGAAGATTTAGTTTTAAGAAATTCTAATTTCTTTCTCAAATACTTGAAACATGATAAAGTATAATTTCGTAAAGGAATAAAGGGAATGGTGTTTAGTTATTTCTTAGTAACTGTGGAAATTCAAACTATTTAAAAAAAAAAAAAAATAGGTGATATAATATATAAAGAAGATATCGAACTGGATTGTCAAAATACTTTTGAAAGCATTCATAAATCTCTTATGATTAAATCAAATTATTGATGCCAATATTTTTATATTTTGTTGGGTAATAAAATTGAAATTAATATTTCGAAATAACATTATTTTAGAATTATTACAAGAATTAATTTAGTAATGCTATTTAATTATTTTATAATTTTTATAATTAGAATAAAACATCTGAATTTATTTCGAAAATTAATTTTAATAATATTTGCTTAATATTTTCAGCATAATATTTTATTTTTTAAAATATCATATTATTTAATTATTAAAAATAAATTATTACATTTTAGGTAAAGAAAAAATAAATAAATAAAAAGCTTCTCTTGCATGGACCAAAACGAACCGTTGACTTTGTAGATCGAGCGCGTGCGATCGTTGACTTTGAAATCGTTGATCGACACCCGCCAGCTATTTGTTAATCTCTTAACCCCTAATTAATGTGATTAAGTAATTAATTAATTTGCTTCTTACTTTGTTACTAAGAATTTAATAATTTTTTTTAGAATGAGCTGAGAATAAAATTTAAACTCAAATTTATTTAAAAAGAATTTCGCTTTATTGAAAAATTAAATTTATATAAAATTATCTTATAATTTTTTTAATCTGACTATATTTATATAATTTTTTTTAAATGATATATATATATTTTTTTTTTTTTTATCAGCTAATTCAAACATAATAAATTTATTCATATATTTTTATAATAATATAAAATTATTAAAAATAATATCAAAATTAAATAAAAAATATTGATAAATTACAAGATTACCTCATGATTAATTAAATTAAATCTTAAAATATGCAAAATTACCTCATTTTGCAAGTATTTTCTTAGAATTAAGCTTTTTTAATGCTTGATTATAAATGCCTCCTTCTCAACTAAAATGGCAATGATGGTCAGTCAAACCTAATCAAATTCCTTAATATAATCCATTAATTAGGGATTTTTTTTTTCTTTCCTTGCTATATAATTTCAAATAGACACTATATTTTTCATTTGAAAAAAATAAAAACACTCATGTGTTTTTGTTTTTTAATAATAATTAATAAATAAAAATTATTCATTTATACAACGTATAGATTTATTTTTATATGTTAAATTAATAAATAACAAAAAATTTAACAATATAATTATTTTATTTATTTTTTTAAAATATAATAATATTTATTTTTATTTAATATATTTTTATCATATATACATTCTCGGATCGATAATATCTGTTAAAAACCTTTTTTAATAAATTGAAGTCATATTTTTTTAAAATTTTTTTAAAAAATACTCTTTAATATTTATTAAAAATTTAAAAAATATTGAATAATAAATTTAATTATAAAATAAATAAATGAAAAGTAAAATTATGATAATTTTTTATAAATAAATATAATTTTATTAGATTTTTTTTTATCTAATTTTTTTATATTTTATTATAATTATATTTTATAAAAAATATAACTGCTCTTAAATTAGAAAAATCGCTCTGGCACCTCACTGGTCCCTGCTTTACGTCATACACCAGCACCGCGTTCTTGCGACTGTTCATCTAAATCCTATAAGGCTCTAACAAGCTTTCTCCTTCACCGCCAAGGCTTCTCCTTGCATGAACCTACTCTAATTGAACACTTGCTTTTCTATATAGTCTTCATTGAATTCTTTATTTCTTATTGGTATTCAGTCTGTTCAATGACAATCCATGAAAAGCCGGATATTTCCATGGAGGCTACCACCATCGGCGGTGAGTCCTCTTCCGATCTCAACCTTTCACTTCGACGACGGAGGACTGCTTCTAACTCGGATGGAGCTGTCGAGGAATTGGCTTCTATGATTGATGAGTTGGAATCTGATGGTGGAGGAGGCCAGGTGATTCAGGATCAGGGGGCAGTAATGGATTCGGAGACTTTCAAAAGTAATGTAAAAGATTGCGGAAGCGATAAGGATAGGATTTCAAATCGTGAGAATCGTGGAGGATCGGATATTAAATTCACGTACCGACCGTCGGTGCCAGCTCATCGGGCGCTCAAGGAGAGTCCGCTTAGCTCTGATGCTATATTTAAACAAGTACGGATTTTTTTTTCTTTTAAACTTTTATCGCTTTTTATTATTAGTTGATTTACGCTTGAATTTTCCCCTTGAATTGATGTGTGGCAACGGGTAGGTAAAAGTTCAGGTACTGGTTTCAAAGTGGATTTCTTTGTTAGCTATAAATGAAATTTGTTTAATCTTTTGACTTTTCTTTGTTTTAATTCTTATGGAAGTTTATTTGCATTTGTTTAGATTTTTTTTTTGTCTAGTAATTGATTGTACGGAGCAGTTTGATACCGAAAGGACTTATTTTTATTTTACTAAGTTGGTGAAGTTATGGTTTTGGGACCATTTTATTGATTTTAAGCGGGTTTGGGAATCTTAAATAAAGTTGGTGGTAGTTACATAAAATGAGAACCTGAATTAAGAATGTTTAAATTCTGTTTTATGATAGATGCATAATTCTTAATTAACTAGTGTTTATATTTTATGTCAGAGTCATGCAGGTCTGTTCAATCTCTGTATAGTAGTGCTTGTGGCAGTTAACAGTCGGCTTATCATTGAAAATATAATGAAGGTTTGTCTTTGCCATTTGCTCTTTACACTTTATAGCAGAATAGTTGAATGGTGGTTGATACATTTTTTTGGGTTTGGGCCAAGGAAACGAATGCTTAGAATTTATAGTATGAAATGGTTTTGCAGTATGGTTGGTTAATTAAGACTGGGTTTTGGTTTAGTTCAAGATCGTTGAGAGACTGGCCCCTTCTTATGTGCTGGTAACATACTTTTACGGCTTTCATTCTATTCAATATGATAGATAACAAGTTTATCTATGCTTCTGAGTTTTTGGGTTCCAATTAATATTTTGAAATGAGACATGCTATAACGTTGTGCCTTCTATTGCAGTCTTACACTTCCAATATTATCTCTTGCTGCCTATCTAGTTGAGAAGTTGGCCTGCCGGAAGTATTTATCTGCACCTGTAAGTGTTCCTTATCCAAATATTTTGCATATTTCTAACAGGATGCTGGCTTAGTGAAGAATCTTACTGAAAAAATTATTCTAATAAAGATATTGAACTGGCTTGTAATTAACTTCTACTTCAATATTGCAGATTGTTGTTTTCCTTCATATTCTCATCACCTCAACAGCTGTTTTATACCCAGTTTCTGTGATTCTCAGGTTTTTTTTTTTTTTTACTTTGCTTTGCATTTTTTTAATTTCTACTGCAAAATTTAGCCACATATAGCTGTCTGTTTATAACACTTGAAAATACTGTTGGCATATCTATTTCCTCTTGATTAAATTTCTTTATTCTATGAAAAATAAAATATTGAATAGTTGCATTCCACTTCAAAATCACTGAAAGAATGTGTGAAGTATGAGAAAGTTGTGTTGAAAGCAAACATTGTTATTGGGTCTTGAATGATTTTGATAAGGAATTGAACATCTTGTAAATATTTATGGTCAGTAGCCAGAGTTGCCTTCATTCCGTAGCTTCTTTTGTGTACTCCTCTCTGGCATTGCAAATTCTTAAGTTTTGCAAAATTTTCAGTTTGCCTTTGAATATTGGATTTTGCTTCCTTGTCCCCATCACTCTTCCTCTCTATCTATATGTAGAATGGCAGAAAGATTACGTGATATTAGGTGTTCTGTCTGTTGCTATATTCCCTTTTTTAGCATTATATTAATGGAATATCTCATACCCTGTGGAGTATCATTCTTGTCTTAGTAATCAACAAGAATGTTAAAATGCTTAATCATTCTTCTTTCTGATTTTTGCAGCTGTGAATCTGCTGTTTTGTCTGGTGTCACATTAATGCTCTTTGCTTGTATCGTGTGGTTGAAATTGGTATCTTATGCACATACAAACTTTGATATGAGAGCAATTGCCAACTCAGTTGATAAGGTACAAAGTAATTCTTTTGTAAACTCCATTGATTACTTGCTTGAAAATGTTCTTCAGCTTTTCTTAGTTCATATTTTTCCTTGCCCATACCCACCCAAGGAATAAATTTCTTTTGCCTGGATGGATTTTCCATCTGCAACAATCTTTACAAACAAAATGGCCATCTCTCAATCAATGTAGTTCTGCTTGATGGCAGGGAGATGCGCTATCCAATGCTTCGAGGGCAGAGTCCTCTTATGATGTTAGCTTCAAAAGTTTGGTTTATTTCATGGTTGCTCCCACATTGTGTTACCAGGTAGCTGACCGTTTTTCTTCCGTCAGTAAACTGAGAAATTTTTGTATTTGCAGTTATTTAAGAATATCAATGCTCATTGGCTCATCTTGGCATTACTTGCTCATGATGTTTCTTTTAAGTTAACTTTTTTTCAAGCATGTGTTGCAATTGTTTTACTATTTTCGTTTTATACTTCTATGCATAGAATGATTGGCACAATTATTATTCATTAAAAGCTAGTATATTTAAAATTATTAATTTGATTTCTAGCGGTACCTCATGTTTTCTACCTCATCATTTGAACTATAAAAGCTCACTTTCAACAACTGAGGGAAGGCACACTTTGTCAAGTAATTTTTGTGAAATTTTAGGACAGACCTTTTCGGTTATTTGAAGGTAGGGGTTGGGAGGTGGTCTTATAGATAGTCACTAGAATGTCTTGTGTTCCCTAACATATGAAGTGCTTTGGTTATCTTGACCTTTTCAAAGGTCTCTAATTCTCCTCTTTGATCATTGTAGCCAAGTTATCCTCGAACTGCATCCATTCGAAAGGGTTGGGTGTTCCGTCAATTTGTCAAGTTAATAATATTTACAGGATTCATGGGATTTATCATAGAACAAGTAAGAAGAAATCTATGTTCAAAACTAGCTTTCCATGTTCTTTTTGCTGTTTTGGGAAATTGGGTCATGTATTTTTGACTTGGTTGTGGGCTTCATCTGCAGTATATCAATCCTATTGTTCAGAATTCACAACATCCTTTAAAAGGGGATCTCCTATATGCCATTGAGAGGGTTCTGAAGCTCTCAGTTCCAAATTTATATGTCTGGCTTTGCATGTTCTACTGCCTTTTTCACCTATGGTGAGTTCATTTTTTTATTGTTTTCTCTTCCTAAGTCTCATGAAGTACACTTCACCATCTTTTAAATGTTTTCAGTGATTGCAATGAAGTTGTATTTTTCTTCTGATGTCGCAGAGGTAATAGTACACTAATAGTTGTATGTCGCAGAGGTGATAGTGGACTACAGTAGTTGTAATTTTGTTTACCTCGTACGTTTTTGTGCGGTTAGTTATTCTGGTAAATTGCTTAGATCACTCAATGCCATATGTTTGGCTGATTTTTTAGTTTTATGCGTTTTGGTTATAATGATTGATTGTTGTAGTAAGTTTTGCAAATCTTTCACTGAATAATGTACTTAATTGACCATTAACCCAAAATGAATTTGCTTGTAAATTTTTACCACCCAACAACTCGATTTGAATTCTGTGTAAAAAAGAACGGTGGACATCTCTGTTTGTGCCCTTCTGGGAAATTCATTAGAACTATGCTATTTTGGGATCTTTGTAGAATTTGGTATAAATTCATTGTTTCTCTAGGAAGAGAGAGACGAACTATAGGATTAGGTTCATCTCTTATACAATCTTTGATTGTTTCAACCAAGATATGATATTTGATGTGCAATATTGTTGCATTTGGAAATGCAGGTTAAATATACTTGCTGAGCTGCTTCGCTTTGGTGATAGAGAGTTCTATAAAGATTGGTGGAATGCAAAGACAGTTGAGGAGGTAAAAGTTTATAATTTGGGTAGTGTTTTCCTTTGGGCATATCTTTCAACAATCCTTTGCTTATCTCAAATGTAAATGTTGGCATGCACCTTTGTGGATTTGTGGCTTTCATCAGTATTGGAGAATGTGGAATATGGTATGTTTCCTCACCTAAAAATAATGCATTTTATTAGTCTTTGTTCTATGTAGAAGATTGTTGTATTCATATCTTTGGCTCTTTTACTTCATTTTGTTTTTTGGCTTGCTGTTGTAATATATGTAGCTTGACATATCACATTTATTCGCTTGCATATTCAGATATTAAGATCTTGTTTGAGATCTACTACATGCTTGGTTTTGGAACTCTAATATGATCAGCATATGAAATTGTTTGAACATCTTCGAAATGTTTTATATATATATATATATATATATATTTTAACTCATGTTAGCGTTGTCTTTGGGTTAGAGAATAATGTTCTTTACAATGTTAAATTAATCTTCAACTCCTAAATTTTTGTAGAATTTTATATTTCTAATAGTGTGGATTATTCTTTGGGTTGCTTCATTAGAGGGTCAAGCATCCATGTCCATGTGAACAATTATTTACAAGTGTGCTTTTATATAGGTCATTGAGTTCTAATTGCATTGTCGAATTTGGTGATAATAAATGCCAGATATGCTGGTTTTACAGAAAGAAACATGCATGTATACATGCACACAAACACGTGCGCATATACACACACATATACAAAGGGTTGGTCAATCATGTTACTGATGGAATCCTATTGATCACAGCCTGTTCATAAGTGGATGGTTCGCCATATCTACTTCCCGTGCTTGCGGCATAAAATACCAAGGGTAATGCTGCCTCTCACTTCAGGGTACAATGAATTCTTGATTGTTGCGATGAAACTGATGTTTCCTTTTGATGTATTGTTATCTCTGCATTTGTCACCATTTCATAATTTCCTTCCAGTAATCATGATGGGAGCTTTAACATGTGCCATATATATGCATCAATTTGATTTCAAAATATTCTAAAACCTTGCTCTGAGTTTGATGTAGGGAGCATGAGAGCTTTCAAAGTTCTGAATTAACATAGTGTCTTGCTTCTTACAGTTCTTTTAGTACATCTATATCTGATAAATGTGCCTGTTGTTGATTTTAACAATGTAAGGGTTTATATTCCTTGTCAGACTATGATGTTTGTCATATAAATTAAAAAAAGCAGAATGGATAAAGAGTAGCAAATATAGCAGTTGCGTCTGTTGATATTAATTTCAATTCTCCCTGAAAAGGTATTAGGTTCAAGTGTAGGCCTCTAGGAGTAAATATGAACTGCTGGTGTCTAAATGACTAGCTTTTATCTGTCATATCCTTAAAATCGAACAACCTACATGTATTTTCTAGATTTTGATGACCTGCTTGTTATTTGACCAAACATGTTCGTGGGGTTTTATATGTTCAAAGTCAACCTTATTACCATCTTGTTGGTTGCCACTCACAATTGTTCCATCTTTTTGCAATGATGCAGGCGGTGGCCTTATTAATTACTTTCTTCGTTTCAGCAGTATTTCATGAGGTATGGGAGGTTGACTTCTGTGTAGCAATTTTCAATTGTCCAGTTTATGATGCCATAGCAACAAGCTGACTGGTTGTTTCAATGTTTATTTTGATGTTCTTGCTGTACAAGAATGAAACTGTTGTCCCAATGCACAAACTTCCTGTGAGATGAAACAATAGATTTAGTATTGTCAAGTTTTTCTGTAGGATGTCAGGTGCTGGAGTGACTTATGTTTGAACTTACTAGGGAATCAATTTCCATTTATTAAACAGATGGTTTTGTGCAATATCATGCTTGAGAATCGCACAAGAATCATGGCAGGATATGGGAGCATCCTCTGGGAACAGTATACAGTCACCAGCTAATGTTTGTGAATTAACTCAATAGTAGAAATGCTGGCATCTGTCAGTGAAGTGCGTTGCTTGGTTATTATGAGGACAGAGAAACCCAATGGCGAATACTGGCAGTTGTACAGTAATTGGCAGGGTTGGTGAGGGTCTAATGTTTAAGAAATAAGGGAAAAGGGAAAAAGCATAGTAGTAGATAGATAATCAAAAGAAGAAAAGATTGTTTGATATACCTTTACTATTATGCATTGTAAAATATTGCATTTGACAGTGACAAAATGCTAGATGTTAGGATAGAGTGTCTTCCGTGCTGATTGGATAGCATGGTCATCTATGCAAAGATCGGTTGTCATTGAAAATCATCATTTCTCTCACCTAGATTCTGATGCCCTTGTCAGAGGGTAAGAAAATGGCTTTTGATTGCATCCATTTCTGAAAATCTCATTGAGAATATGGATCTAAGACAAGGCAACTGAAGGGAAGAAATTTATAAAATATATGTAATAGATTGCAATTATGACTTGGTTGAGATAGTGGGTTCAACTCATACCTACGGAGTCATGCTTCCAGTCTTCATGGTCAAACAACTTTGTCAAAATGTATTAATTGCAACTTGCCGTTATTGCACCTTGTGATTGCCTGCGTGTATTAGCATCATAGAGTAATATGCCTTTTAAGTTCCTTTATTTGATTATGTTTTTTGCTCGCATTTGCAGTTGTGCATTGCTGTTCCTTGCCATATATTCAAGCTCTGGGCTTTTATTGGAATAATGTTTCAGGTAATCTATTAGAAGTTCAATGTACTTAGAATTCGGGTTCCTTCATGGAGATCCCAAGTTCAAGTCCCACTGGGGTGGGGTGGAGTGGGCGTAAAGGGACTACTGCCTTCTATTATTTAGGCCAGGGACCAGGTCCACTGAGCCTCCTGATATATTTAGGTTAAAAAATGTTTTGGTCTAGAGTGGATTGAAGTTATAAAGGATATGATGTCAATGAAATTTGCTGCTTTCCCTGTTTGAATCAGATTCCTTTGGTCGTGATCACAAATTACCTTCAAAACAAGTTCAGAAGCTCAATGGTATGTTTTTTTTTTTTCGTGCTTATTTCCAAATTATTTTAGCCTATTTATCTTTTAAGCATCAAACTTCTGAGACAAAAGTGAAGCATAGTGAAATGTCAGAAGAATGAGATCACTGCTAAGCGAGCATTAACACTCATGAAGGTGGTTTCCTCAACTGTTAGCCCAGGAAGCCTCTGCACATAAAGGCAAAGACATGGAGCTCAAACCCAGGCTTACAACATATTTAAAGAGTATAGTTTGCTGTCCTCACTCTAGGGATTCAGCTTAGACACTATCTATGTCCACCTTTTCTGCTTAGGCTACTCGGTTCCCATGTTGTGTCCACCTTTTTAATTTGTGCTACAAAATTGTAGGACCTGGACTAACATGACTGAAACACATGGGTGTTCTGCAGAAAATATCTAACATTCCGATTCTGCTATTTTGGCACCAAAGTCTTTAAGTGGGTGTTACATGATGTTACTCTTTTAATATGACAGGTGGGGAATATGATCTTCTGGTTCATTTTCTGCATTCTTGGTCAACCAATGTGCGTGCTGTTGTATTACCACGACCTAATGAATCGAAAAGGGACTACCGAATCAAGATGAAACTAACTCATGGTGTGGTAAGAGTTTAGATATATAAACTTACCAGATAAGCACAAGAGGCAATTGCTGGTGGTGTTCTCAAACTGGAGAGTAGGTTAATTCAATTAATGTACAAGCAATTTTGAAAGTATAATCACTGCAAGGACTAGTGCCCGACTGACGTACTGGGATTATAGAGATATTGTCGATCATTAGTAGAAAATTGTAAATGTATAATGTTCAAACTCTGTATTTTTCCTTTTCTAATATCATACAATTTTATTTTTTTTTGGCTCATCAAAAAGTTAAAAGCCATGGTAGTATGATATAGTTTCCTCAAATTGCTTGTAAATTACAATAGATTTGATCTTTAAATTGCATTGTTTGATATTGCATTCTTTGATGGTTCAGTATCTACTAGTTTTCTCTTGGTTTTGTTAGTCATTCTGCCCTAATATATATTCCTTTTATCAAGAAATTATATACAGTATAGACATCAATATCAATTGAAGGAAAGGTATTTTGTCTATGGACATGGCTTTTATTTTTCATTTATAAATTTTTTAACCTCTCTAATCAATGAGGCCAAACTGCCTTAGCAAGTTGATAGGTGTAATGATCTGATCATAGCTGATGAAATTCGTTTATTGCTATTTAAGTTTCTATTTTAAGCTTCTACAGCTTAGATTAAAAAATTTAATTATTTTTAATTTATTATATTAATTTTATTAATTTATTTTTTTAAAATATTCCTATCTGTTATATTTTTATTATACATTTTCTAATGTTTTCTTTATTTTTCAATATCTATAATAATTAAATCAATAATTTTAATTAGCTGTTATAATATTAATTTTGTATTTAATACTTGAATTTAAAATTATTTTATATCAGATTATTCTATCAAATTTATAATTTTTAACATAAAAAAATAAAAATATAATTATATATGTGATATTATTAATATAAATTAATAAAAATATATTTAATAATTACATATTACACTAATATTATGGATTATAATTTGGAAACGACGAGTATAATTTGGAAAGGACGGAAGAAGTATTTTATTTAAAGGGTTAATTACAATTTTTTTTATGTAAAATAATTCATTACACTAATTTTTTTTAGACTTTTAAAAATACAGTAATTTTTTCATAAGAATGTCCCATTATACTATTAGATTATTTTGTCTAATTTTTTCCTTATATTTCGTTAGTTAATTTTAAAATGGTCAATAATAATAGTAAAAAAAACAAAAATAATTTTACTTTTTATTTTTAATCAATTAAATTCTATTTTTGTTTTAAAAAATATTTTTTAGGGTTAAAAAATTGATTTTCATATTTTTTGATAAATTTGAAAATAAAAAATAAAGAATAAAAAATATTTTATTTTATTTTAAAAAATTTAAAAATATAATTATAAATATTTTTATTTATTTTATTTTTAAATTTATCAAAAATATGAAAATTAATTTTTTATTTGTATTAAAAAATTTAAGAAATAATTTAATTTCTTCTTAAATTATTTTTTAAAATAAAAAATAAATAATATTTTTAAAAAATATTTTTATTTATTTTTTATTTTCAAATTTATTTTTTTACCCTAAAAAATATTTTTTTAAAATAAAAATAAAATTTAATTAATTAAAAATAAAGAATAAAGATATTCTAATTTATACTATTTTTATCATTATTTTAGCATTAATTAATATAATATAAAAAAAAATAGATGAAAAGACTTAATAATATAACGATCCATTTATAACAAGAAATTAATATATTTTTAAAAAATTAGGGAGGAGTTAATGAATCATTAGAAATTTTAATTAATCCTTGTTTAATTAAACATAAATAACTTTTTTGAATTATGATAATTTTCATTATTTTATTTAATAAAAATAAAAATAAAAAAGATAGCGTGGGAAAAGTGACTTCCGCACAGGAAAGAAACCACATCTTTCTATGGTCAGCACCTTAGAAATTACAGCTGACAAATTGAAATTTAAAATAATAATAATAATAATAAACTCCATTAAAATTCTAAAGAAAGAAACTGGAGCTCTAGAAGCAGAGATAGAGAGAGAGAGAGTGGCACTGAGTTCTTCAATGGAAGATTTCAGATCCGAGTCTTGTGGCGATAGAAGAATGCAAATTCAAAGCTACCATGGCCATGGAGCTATGGTACCCACTTCATCATCAGGTGGTGTCAGTGGTATGCAAGATCTCAGATGCTACAGTGCCTCTTATGCATGTTCTGTTTACCAAACACAATCCAAAACCCAAACCCAGATGGGGAATATCGATGTCAAGTTCAAAAAGGGCAAGTCAACAAATGGGTCGGTTTCCAAGAGCTGGAGTTTCAACAATCCGGAATTTCAAAGGAAGAAGAGAGTGGCTAGCTATAAGGTTTACACTGTAGAAGGCAAAGTTAAAGTTTCTTTAAAGAAGAGTTTTAGGTGGCTCAAGGACAGGTAGTCTTTTTTGGCTGGGGTTGACTTGCTCAATCTTAACTTCTGTTGTTTTTTCTTTTCTGTTTGTGTTTTTGGGTATTTATGTTGTGTACTTTCTACTTTTTTCAAGTAGATGATAATTTATTATAGTATCGAAGTTCTTAAATTGTTGTGATTATGAAAAAATAATTCTTTTTGCCAATTTGGGAACATCAACAAGTTCATTGATTCTAGGACTGCTGTGTTGATGTTGGGATAAACAGACTGTGATAGGAACATTTCTAGGAATTTATTCTTTTCCTGGAATCCTATACGGGTAGCATTGAGGTTAGGATTGAAAGTGAAGTTATATGATTGTGATTTTGTTTTTTCTATAAAGTGTCTTGGAGAAAGTATAATTTGCATTGGATTCAAGTTTTGACAATAACAAATTTCTTGAAGTGTTTTTGGCATGTCTTGCATATGAATGTAGTTGAAGATTTGGTTGAACTGAATGCATGTACATGGATAAAATATGTAATTAGAGAGAAATGTTGTGGGGATCATTGTTGAAACTAGTGCATCATTGTCATGGCCATGTTGATTGGTAGGATCTTCAGGAGATCAGAACTACAACTATCATCTTGTAGAAACTGGATAAATCGACATTTTTTTTTTTTATTTCTTGGGAAAAAATTTTAGAATATGAATTATTCTCGTAATTCCGTCTAGTTACTGCATTAATTTTTTTTTTCTCTTTACTTTGCGAGAATGAAACCATAATTTCTGTTTTCAATTATGAAGGTGAAATTTTAAGGGATGTCTCGGGGTGCTTGAATTAGGCAGAGGATGTCCCAGAATCATTCCAGCATCTAGTTCTTACGTTATATATGTTGTGTGCATCTGTTCTGGGAGTTTGGTGATGCAAATTTCTGCACATACTTATTTTAACTTGTGTAATTACATACTATAGGGTGATTCTATGAATGCTTTCCTTCTGTGTATTGGTTTCTTGGACCAGGCTGGTAGAAAATTATTTTATGTTTATTCTAACCTGTGGATGGTTTCAAGTTTGTTTACCTTTACTACGTAATTTCCCTTTCAATTGCTCTTCTATATTGTGCAGTGTGAAGGGAAATTTCTCCATATTACTTTCTTCCTCCTATCATCTCCTTGAATCGATCTTGTTAATATAACCAATTCTTGATAGTTAAAATTAATGTCACTCTATCAACACCAGTCTAATGTCTTTGTGCTTCCACTGAACTTAAAATAGTTTCCATATAAGTGGTGCGCTTAAATGTCTTTCGGCTATTACTTTTCAGTTTGTTTTCGTGTGATTCTCAATTATCATACAATCTTAAATGAATGTTTCAATTATAATTATACTGGTGTTTTGAGCGCTTCTACCCCGCCTGAGAAAGCAATAGTATTCCAAGACATCGGCGAAAGGCTTGCCTCTGATTCTGATACAAGTCCCTGGAAGGTGTCTTTAGTTTCCACTGGCTCTATCAGGATCATGGAGGAATTGAATATTATCCAGCTCCTAAAATTCATCATGATTTTCGTTCTTCTAATCTTAAAATCTTATTTTCATTCGAAAAATATCAATGGGATATAGATGGAACTTCAACTACTAGATTGTCATTTGACGTGGAGATGTACCTAAAATGTTAAATAGTGTCCGATATATGAAACATTAGGATTTGACTTGTCAGGATCACATAATTCAACATATATTTTCTGACAAAATCATAACCCCCATCACATGAGTTTTGAAGTGAAACAAAAGTTGGAAGCAAATGAAAAGAAAGGCAATAGGACAATAAATCAGACAGAATCCAACATTCGATGCCGGCTTTACATGAGAATAGAAACTTGAAAGTCTCAAGTAATAATACTGCACATGAAATTAAAAACAAAAAGGATTTATTGTCCCCACTTTTGAGTAAAAGCATGGGTACACTAGGTGGCCACCAATTCATGAAATATTCGCAATTATAGGAGAATATTGAAAAATTTATCTTCCAGGAGCACCCAAATTCTTCTTTTTAGGAAAAGATAATACATATATAACTATAACAAACCTTCAAGCTCGGTAAAAACCACAGTAAAATCATTAAAAGCATGTTGAGTCTATAACCGAACTCAAGAAGTGGGCAAGTGACAACCCTAGACATTCAACCCCGCTCTGCCCAAACCCGTGCTTCATCCTTCAAAGTATTGCTAAAACTTTTGAGAACTAAAGAGGAATGTCAATACAACGCCCAATTTACAGTGGCTTCAAATTCAAAGGAACATTAAAAAAATAATAGCTTAAATAAACAAAGTGGCAATAGAAATAGGTTAGGCTATTCGGAATATCTGAAAAAGAAAATAAAAAGTAACCGCATTAACACACCCAACACCTGTATATGGAGCCCCCCTAAATTTTGGGACCTTCAGCCTCTCCGGGCAGTTTTTCACATAATCAGGCTTATGTCTCGAGTGTGCAAATTAAAAATGTAGAGTAACAAGTAACTCTTAGCACAATTTCCAGAGCTCAACTCCATGAGAGAATAATCTATTCCACTGCAAGTATAACAGCACACCAACAATTCATGATTTACAACAATGCGCAGCTGACCACCTAATAATGAACCTTCTCGTCATTGTCAAAATTCAGGCCCTCAATTCCCTTAAGGGCAGATTCATAGGTCTTGATGTGCGTGGTATTTCTGGTTGATGATGAGCGCCTGGGGTCTGCAGGTCCTAAAGGAGGACTCCTTTGCCCACTCGAAATTTTATGCATTGCTCCTGGACTTGCATCAGTTGTGCGAGAGCGTTGGGGATCAGCCTCACTCCCACCAAATACATCACGACTAGTAGAAACAGCAACAGTTTGCCTTGTGGATCGATTTGATCGCCCCATGAAAGCAGAACTTGGTAACTACGACATTGTAGCATAATGCAGGTTAGGTCTAGAACAAATACACAACACACAGAACATTGTTTTGTACAAAGGTCCACGTAAAAGATTAGCTAACAACTACAAGATGAGTAGAAAGTCCAAAAAGACACATCAATTAATTCATAAGCATAATGCACACGACCAGGATAACACAAGTCAGTAATTGATCAACACACTGCCCATAAAGCACTTATTAATACCAGCTTGATAATGCAATTGCACCATAATAAGGGCGTTCAGTGGATATATAAAATAAAGAAATTAAGGTTGATGCATCCGGACTATAGACGAAGCTTACAGAGTTCAGCACCCAAAAAATGAAGAGGGGATGGAAACACAAAACACTTACAATAGGGTCTTTGTTAGCAGGAGAATCATTTGAAACTGGACTCTTTTGCTTTGCAAAATTTCCGCTACTTAGGATAGGTCCTGAAAGTCTGCGACGAGCAGAATCTATTGACTGACCAGTTGGCCGTTCTTCTTCTCCACCTGGAATAAGGAGTAGAACACAAGTATATGTTAAGGCCAAAATCAAGTTGCTCACAACTTGGGGATACAAGACCACGTATTCTTTATAAATTGCACTCCTCATCACAAGATCAAGGTGGCAAACAAGCTAAATTTCAGATAAAATCCAATTATTGCAAAGCAAATTAACATACAATATGAGAAACAATAGAAAAAAAATTGAACAGGAGAAAAATTTGAAATATTACAAAAAAAGTAAGGAAAACTAGAACATCGCCAAGCAAGCAAAGGAAAATCTTTCAAAGGTACCATCTGGTTTTAGTATAAAGGTTCAGATAAATTGAAAGTGTTCTGTGTGAAATGACATAGAAAGACAGGAAACTACCTGTCTGTCTATCTGCACTGGCAATTGCCGGTGGCATTCCAGAACTTGTTCCAATTCCAGGGCCCTAACAGAAACACAAGCTATTCAAATACATGCTACACCAAAGATCAACAGAAGTAACATGCTAACACTTACAAGGGCACGGGCTGGTGGATTTGCCAGCTGCGATTGCTGATACTTCAATATTGTCCAGTCAAACACATAATCAAACTGGAAGCCTGTAGTGAAGAGTAGAAGATAAAATGACAATATCAAATACCAATTCTATAATTCAAGAGGTAAAACGTAAGGACATAAGTGGAAGGCATAATAGGGCATTACAAATATGAAGCCATTCGACCAAAAAAAAACTCCTACCTTCACGTATAAAGAGCTCACGAAATATTTTTTTCAGGTAAGCATAATCAGGCTTATCATCAAATCGTAAAGAACGGCAATAATGAAAGTAGGATGCAAATTCAGTTGGATAACCCCTGCATAAGGCCTGAAAAAAGTGCAAATCTTTGGTCAGCTTGGAAAAATAGGAGACAGTGAGCATGTAGCCTGGAATAGCTTACCTCAATTGATGTGGACACCTTCTTTTCACTAATTTTCTCGTACTTCTGTTTCTTAGTTCCCGCTTTCAATCCTTGCCAAGGAAGACTGCAGAGAAGGGAGAACAGTGAACAAAACACCAATGAAGAGCCAACAAGACAATAAGAGGTAGGCAGGCAGCAAGAATCACCTTCCTCTAAGGAAGTACATGAGAACATAACCCAGAGATTCTAAATCATCCCTCCGACTTTGCTCTACAACAACCCAATGTGTCAGAGATGAATTAAATGAAATGACAGAAACAAAAAGGACGCTTTACAGTATAGTCATCACAAGGAACACCAAGTTCAGAAAAAGCTAGCGAGCACATACCAATCCCTAGGTGAGTATTCATACTCGCATATCTTGCAGTTCCAGTCAAATTTTTATTTTCCCTGCAGAAATCATTATTAAATTTAGTTACAATTGCTTAACATAACTACTACAATAATAGATAAAATTTACAGCCGCAACAAAGTAGATTACGTGACTCAAGTGACTCAAGAAGCTCAAACGTATTTTCACTATGCATGTTAGGGGTGTAATAGAAGGAATGAAGGAATGAGAATGGAGGAACCCATGCTTGTCATTTAATTATTTTTCAGGAGGGTTACAGGAAAGGAGGGTAACCCTTCCCCTTCATGGCAGAGAAAAGACACAGTAAAACAATCTCAACATCCAGCACAGCAGCAATGCAGTAGTAGCACAAGGACAATAATCTCTAAAAGTGTTGAGTATGTTACCAACACTACAAAAATGTATTTTAGTTAATATATCATTACTACAGTTGCAAAAACTAAAACTGTATTTTTATTAATATATCATTACTACAGTTGCAAACACAATCTTAGGCGCTAGCACATGCTTGCAGTCTTCTGACCTGTAAGGAATGTGTTGATGGGTTGAACTATCTCTATATTTCTTTGCCAAACCAAAGTCAATCATGTACACCTACATGAAAGTAACAATATTAAACAAATTTGACTTGGATCTCCAGAAATAAAGAAGATCATAAATATATTAAAATATAAGAGAAAATATATACTTCAAATCTAAACCTGATTAGCACGCCTTCCCAAGCCCATCAGAAAATTGTCTGGCTTGATATCTCGATGTAGAAATGATTTTGAATGAACAAACTCAACACGATTTATCTTAAAAGAGAAACAAGAACCCAAGTTATTTTCAGAAAGAACACAACCTAATGCAAGGAATACATGAAGTTCATGAAACCTACCATCTGATCAGCAAGCATAAGAACTGACTTCAGAGAGAGTTTCCTACTGCAAAAGTTAAATAGGTCTTCAAGACTAGGTCCAAGCAAATCCATCACAAGGACATTATAGTCTCCCTCAACTCCAAACCACCTCACATTCGGAATCCCAGCTACCAAAATTAAAAAAGAATAAAAAACAGAATTAATGACAAAATCACAAAAAAAAAAAAAAAAATTGAAACATAAAATAAATCAACTAAAAAATCTTTAGATGTCTCATTACTTCCTCCTTGAAGGATTCTGTATAACTTTGATTCATATAGCAACTGAGGATGCTTTGTCTTGACATTTTCCTGAACAATTGTAAATCAATTTTAGCATTTTAATGCGCAGCATGAAGAAATGATTGCAACAAAAAAAAAATCCCAAAAATAATTGGAAATAAGATCGATGAATTGTTTTAACAGATGAAAATAATCCACTTATGGGTAAGTAACAGATTCAATTACACAGTAAACCAAATCATTGCTTGTAAATTTAACAATAAAAGTGTAAATCTGTTTGAGATAATTTCCATGCAACCTAGTCAAGGAGACAGTAAACTTCACACTACGTTTAGCAGTTACCAAAAATATCATGGATGCTGCTGCACATAAGCTAAAAATATTTACATGCATACAAAAAAAACTATCAACAAACAAGTACCCAAAAAAATTTCTTCTAATTAACCAATAATATTATCCCATTGAGGCAGAAGAAAAGGTAAGTTGATTCCCTGGATTTTTTGGTCTATTTTTCACTTCTATGATACTCATTAGATTCCTTATCTCTTAAGTTTAAAATTACTCACAAAGTTGATTCAATAGTTATCTGGAGAACAGGAATTATATATAGAATAAGATTCAGATGACATCAAGAAACCAGTAAACCAGAGCATACAATAGTGTAAGAGGAAGTGGAAAACTGATATTAAGCCACCTAATGTATTAATAAATAGCATCACTCGAGCTATTTGACCAAAACAAAGGATTGAACCGCTATGCTGTAGGTTCCAAGAGAAACATTAGTCCACAGATGATTCTGTGATATCTTGTCAAGAACATCCTCAATAATTCCATATTAACCATATCAATCTACAATCCTCACCATTTGGTTTAATCATGATTACATAAAGTTAAAGTGGTTGTACAAAACAATTGTTTGACTTCCAGGCTCTCTGTTGTGTCCCTGTAAGCCAAAAGGGGGGAAATTTTATGGTACAGCAAACAATTCAGAGTGAGACACAAGTTCACAAGAATCTTTCTATCTCAAATTCAATTCCCAATTAGGAATGAAACAGAGATTCGAAAAAAGTTTCTACTAAGTTCCTGTCCAGGTAGAAGACTTGTATTCAAATTCAAACCAGTCTCACATGGTTGGCCGCTACCCACTACCATTAACTAATAGCTTACTCAACCACTAGGGTACTGGTGCACAGGCAGATTTTTACATCATCTAATTTGTTTTGTAATAGTAGCATATAACTTAGATTAATCGGATAACAGCTACTGCATAAACCCATGTACCGATTGCATTAATCATTTTTCAACTCCAGATATTCAGAAGACAAAACGAAGTAATTGAAATTCAAAATATACATACAAAAAAAATTAATTAAGGCACCTAAAGTAAAATTGAACAAATTAATGAGATCCAAATACAATTAGAGAGATACAGAGAAGAAGAAGACTAACAAGCTTAATTGCTACTTCTTCATTTGTCTGGATATTAGTTCCTACACAACAAAATTAATCACCAATTACACTTTAATATCACCAAATTATATAAAAAAAAATGACAAATACAAAGAGAATTTACAAACCGAGATAGATCTCCCCAAAAGAACCGCTGCCGATCTTTCGACCAAGCCGAAACTTATTACCAACACGCGGCTCCATCAAATTTAAACCTCCTAGCTACAACACAAACCCTAATCCAACTCCCAAAAAAATTACTTAAAATTCAAAAAAAAAATCCGAGAAAATTAAAATAAAATATAAAACACGACACTATGCACCGAATCAATCGCACCCACAAATCGAAAAAAAGTCGCACGGAAACGAAGAAACCAAATCAAAATTTGAAAAAAAAAATGTGTAGAGATTAAGGATTGGAGATCTAGAAATTCGTGGCTCCAGAGAATTAAGAAATGAAAAAAAAAAAAAATCCTAAACTAGGGTTAGGTTAATTACAGATGATGAAAATAAAAATAGAAGAAGAAGGTCTCCCCCGGTATTATCCTCTCTCTCTCTCTCTCTCTCTCTCTTTCTTTTCTCGCATTGTTAATTTTAAAGCTAAAGACTTTGTACAGTGTCTGCATTCTGTGCAGATGTGGGTGGGTGTGGGTCTTTTTCTCTCTTTTTTTTTCTTTTTTTTTTAACGTTTTTAAATTGTTTCCTTTCTAATAATTATTAATTAGCGATATTGATTGTAATAATTAATATTAATTAATAGAATAATTACTGAGAGACAAAGGAACATAGATAGAGTCAGCCACGCGTGAAAAGTACGCGTGGCTGAAAGTTGTATGGGAAAGTAAAGGATAGTGCGCTGCTGTCACTGTCTTCAGGTTAGGGCCTTCGCCGTTATCACGGAACATTATCTTCGAGCGTATTTGTCACGTGATCTAATCGCGTGTGATTTTAACTCACTGATTTTATTATTATTTATTATATGCGTTTGTTTCTTCATGTTTAAGGATGTGTTCTCCGAATCATGACTTTGTAAGCTTTTTTATTTTTTTTAATATATTAGGAAGCCCTAAATATATTATATAAGAAAATATACAAATTATATTTTAGTATGTTTGTAAAGTTTGTTCTATAATAATTGATGATGAAAAAAATAAAATTATTGGATATAATAAAAATATATTTATTTTATACACATAAAAATATATTTGTGTATAATTAAAATAAAAATATATCTAAATAAATTTTTTTATATAAATAAAAAGTATATATTCTTATTATATTTAATAATTTTTTGATGAAAAATATTTTTAATTTATTTTTATTATTATAAAATAATTCACAAATTAAATTAATTTTACATTATTACCTATGTGAATAATAAAATATCCTTTTATTCAATATCTTAAATTAATTTTAAATTTTCTTCCTAATGCTAAAAGAATGTAATTTTACTTGTTCATCCCCATCATCTATGTGAATAACAGTATCATTTTTAGTTCAATATCTTCTATAAAATTACAATAGAGTACCTCTTATATCAATATCGTTTCCTTCTTAGTAATTAGTTCCATTTAAATGATTTTATAATCACATATGCATTTTTTTTTACAATTTTTTAGGCTCCACTGTTTCGTAAAACTATTTTTTTTTTTTCTTGAAAGTTGTTTTGTTTGCATGGTTTTGTCTTGTGTTTGCACTATAAAAATATAGTTTATTTAGTAATGTAAGATTAAAAATTTCGAATTTTTTAATAATAAAATAATATCATAAATTAATTTTTACATATAATATTAAATTTATTAATAATTTAATAAAAAATAAATTATTTATAATAAATCAAACTAAAAATACACTGGTTTATATTATTTAATGACAATGCATCTCTCAATTAGATAATAAGTTTAAATTCACATTTCTCATTCCTATTAAAAAAAATTTAATTTATAAATATAAGATTTAAAATTTGAGTTTCAGTTAAAGTTATTTGAAAAAAAATCTCTAATTTCAATGCTAAAAATAAATAAATAAACAATCAAAACAAACACTTTCTTCTTTTTAGTTAACACATTATTATCTTCACATATTATTTTGAAAATAAATATATTAACGATACAATTCATATAGAGGTTATTTAGTTGACCAATTAAATATTTTTAATTGTCAATTATTAATATGCGAGTCACCAATTAAAAAAATTTATATTATTTGATTAGCCAACTAAAAACTCCGATTATAATAAAATTTATTTTCAATCGGCAAATCTCATAAACAGCTTACTATAAATTATTTCGCATTTTTACATCAATCACACATTTAACAATCATTTTATCAAACAGCCCCATATAATTTGACACAATAAATTAAGTTGAAATTGGCTATTAGCTGTAATTTAACACAATTTTCTGAAAGATGTTTACTTCAGTAGTGGATACACATTAGACTATCATGCGAATACATGAAAACACTGTGGTTTCTGTAGCAGGTTGGTTTCATAAATTTAATTATGATTAAAAATACTCAACTGAGTTTGGTTCACCGCATCATGCCTACCATAAATCTCAAACTACAGGTCTTTAATTAAACTTGATTATTTAAATGTTAATGGAAGTTGTAATCTAGTTAACATGAAACAGTGATTCCACACTTACCTAATTGTATTTATTATCTCACTTGTATATACATGTCTATAAATTTTAATAATATACAACTTTTAGTTCATCATTTTTTATGTTAATTACTTGTGGGTGAAAAAATAGTATGATAAAGTATTTTTAACAATATTAAACCTATATTTATGATATGCTTAAAAATAAATCATTTATATTTAAATAAAAAATTAAAAATATGATTATTGAATTGCAATGAATTTATTGATTATCATGTATTTAAACAATATCAATTTTTTTATTCAAAAATAATGAATAGCGTTGGAAAAAATATCTCATATTGAATAATGAGAAAATATATAAAGGATTTATAAGTGTTTAAATATAAAATTTCACATAAATTAATTAATTTTATGCAAATAAATTTTAACACTTATCTACTGATAGATCTACTTAAATGCGGATCATTAACTTTAATACATAGATAGTGTAAAAGTAAAATTAATCTAGTATATATATATATTTTACAATAAAACATTTAAAAGGGCATATATTAATATATTATCACATGGTAAGATTAAGTAATATGTATGCATTCACACATTTATCTTAAGAAATATATTTTATTTTCCCTGTAGATATTAGTAGAAAATATGATGCTATGGATTTTGAAAATTTTTAGAGTGTGTTTTGGGTTGAATGAGATCTCTAAATTTTAATAATTAGATTAAATAATTTGATTTTAAAAAAATATAGAGAAAATCCTAAAAATTTCATTTTCAAGCAGTGTTATTATCTGTGGATGAATATGGTCCATTGAATTAGTCTAATCGAGAACTGAATTATAAATCGATCTTATCTAATGATCCAATCATCATTTTATAAAGGTTAAAAAAAAATTATTTCTATTTAGGTTATGAGTTTTAAATTCATAATTTTTAAGTAAAAAATAATATTAAATTGCTAACTAACTTAATATGTGCATTGTCTGTTAGTAATTTTTTTTCATAATTTAATTTTATAGTCATAAAAATAAAAAAATTAATAATATTATTCACTAGTAAAATATTTATTTTTAATTTAATTAATTGATTTCACTTTATAGTACTATATTATAGGAGATTACAATTAAACAATTACGCTTATTTTCACTAAATTCATGTGAATAATAAAAAAAATCATTAAAAATATTATATTATCAAATTATATGTTTATTTATTTTTATTTGTAAGAATCATAAAAATGAAAAATAATATAAAATACATAATAAAATATTTAAAATCAAATAATTTAATGGCTAAACGAAATATATACACTTAGAATATCATAATGAATAAAACTATAATTTGAAATAAAATATCATATTTTATGCTAAAAATGATTAATACTCGAACTCTTATAATCTTATCATTTGAGAATTTTTTAATGGTAAACTTTATATTAAAAAATAAAATTTAAGCAAATTATGAATCTATTGATTCAAAGAGCATATGTTGATTGAATATTTTCGTGGTAATCTATAGAATAAAAACATAAAAATAGATGTCCAATTCGATGTGGGTCACTATCACCAACTGGCAAACCATCCACCCAGCTAGCCTTTTAATATATTAAATTTGCTTATCATAGCTCATATTGCTTAAAGACAACTTACACAGCAAAAAAATCAATAAGAACATGCTTGCTTCCTAGCCATTCATTTGCAATTTTCTATTTGGTGTTAATTGTTAGATAAGAACCTGTTATCTCTTATTATTCAATTGAAGCAAGGTGAATTTGATTTATAATGTTGAATATAATTATACACTTAATAATTAGATTGTATCTATCTAAGATATAATTTCTAAATGATTAGACCAAATTTAAAAGAACACATAATTTTGATTGATGTCTAAATTAGTAGAGAAATTGTTTCTAACCAACTGAAAAAATAGAAAAAATAATAATAAGAGTAAACTAGGATTTTCATTGTCCCATAGGGACATCAAAACTTCAAATTAGGAGATTTCTAGTAGACAAAATTTTTTAATTAGCTATGGAAAGGATAATAACTAATCCAAGAGAGAATTGCATTAGAAAGAAATTAGAGTTTCTTTGAAGTTGGTACCTAATTAATCACCAATAGAAGACAATAGCAAGAATTGGCAAAAACATGAAACATTTGAAGGCACATATTACCCATACTTCATTTATACAGATTAAGATTATACATAAAATCTTAACATCCCAACAAAATTGCTTCCTCTTAAACCTGACATTTTCAAGCTGTGAAATCTTCAATTTGCAGGAATATATAAATAATGGAAAAGATAGATATTAGGGATTTGATTAAATAGTCTTAAACTATTAATTAGTTAATTTACTCGTGATATCAATTCAGCTAGTCATGGGCTATGGGTTAAAGTATATTGCATTTTTAATATAGATATAGGAAAACTAATTTTAAAAGTTAGTTATTAATATTATAGAGTCCTTTTTTATATTAATTATTTAATATATTTAATTTATTCAATGTAATTTTTTTTTAACTCATTATATTCTTTACCAGTCTTAAAGTGACAACTGAGACAAAATAATTTTTATGAATACTTATAAATTTATAATATGAATTATCTGAAGATAAAATTTAAAATTGAAGGAAAATTCATATTAAATAAAAGAATTATAAGTCGACAAAAAAATAAATTTAAAATTCAATTCGAATTATAATATAACGGGATAATAAATAATTTATTATGCTATGATATCATATGATTTTTAATATAGATATAAGAGAATCAATTTTAAAAATTAATTATTAAAATTAAAGATATAATTTTTATATTAATTATTTGATATTTGATATTTTTTGTATTTATTCAACGTGAAATTTTTTTCACAAATTATATTCATAACAAAGAAAGTAGTTCCACATTTGCATTTCATCCTTCAGGCTCATAATTTGCATATTCAACTCATTTGTGATCAGTATTTGCAGGTATTTGAATTGCATTACAAGAGATGCACCCTTCACACTTGACCCAAGTCTGCTTAGCCCTCTATATTATTTTTCTCTTCCATAAGCTACCTAAAAATACATTAAAAAAGAGCCTTAATTTAGAAGAAAAAGATAAGAAAATTACCTGATTTAGTTTAAAATCAGCTTGCTGGAATTGTGGGATTTACCCTGTTTGATCAAGAAAGTAAGTTAAATTAGAAGAATAGTGGAATTTGGAAGCTGCAGAGCATATATAATAAAAACCCGAAAACAGAGAGACAAAAAGGTCCGAACTTTGAAGTGAAAAAGTTGAGTAAACTAAAAAAAAACAAAAGGATCAGATCATCAATTAATACAACAAAAAGTTAAAAAGCAATCTTTTTAATGGGTGAAAACAAGTTCTTGAAAAAGAATTCATTTTCTTTATTAATAAAAGAAAGAAGGAATTGAATCAGACAAAATGGTCGCTGTTGAAAGAGAAATAGGCACAGAAAAGAACAGCCAATCCTGTCGAGCAGGAGCAACACCATGTGATGAAAATGCCAGCTTGGCGCACTGCATCAACTCATTATCTGCAGAATTGCCAAAACAAAATACCAATTTCTTCTTCTCATCTTTCTTAATTACAATCCCTAATTATGATTATGATTGATAATGATTATGATCTCTCTTTTTTTTTTGTGTTTCTTGAGAAATTGAGAGAGATTTGGGCCTTGAATCTCACTCAAACTTCAAAAGGACAAGCACACAAACCACTGAAATATTGAATATTTGTGGAAAAGGACAAAAAAAAAATCTTTAAATGTACTATATAATTAATATATGCAAATGCAATTTCCTCTGTCATTGTCTCTTGGTGAGAAAGATGTTGCTTCTCAGACAAGTGATTCTGCCTTTCTTTTCAAGCAGATATATATATATATATATATATTATAAACAACTTGCAGATTTTCTAATTATTTAAAAATTTCGTGTAATTATATTATTTTTATAGGAATCACGAAATTAGTAATCTAATATTAAAAATAAAAAAAAAAATTATCAAATATCACACTTATTTGTAGTAAATTACACGTCTAATTATTAAAAAAAAAATTATCGAATATGAAAATTCTCCTGTAAAATCTAAACCTCTTACCACCAAGTTAGCCTCGGCTGGTGAATTTCTTTCTTTTCTATTTGACAACTTACAAGGAAATGTCCCAAAAAGAAACAATATCATAAAACTTAAAAAGTAAAAACATTGTATTATAGTTCTGAACAGGTCCCTATGCAACATAGAATTTAGTAAGAAACCTTATAGGGTTTCAGGCGGCCTAAACTACACAGTCTTCTGCTTCTGATAATCTGTTGGTTCCAATAAAAGAAGAGAGCTTCCACTGCAAAATATTTTTCCTTTCTTTTCTTTTGGTTTGTTGTGTCTTTAATAAATTTTTTAAAAATAAAAATAAAAATCAAAGATTTTGACTTTGAATAATAAAGGGTTGAATTTAATTTCTTGTTTTTTTTTTTGAACTGAATTGAGTTGAATTGAACTTTGAAATAACACGTTATTATGAAGCCTTTGGTTAGGTTACCAGTTGCCACTGTACTCAAATTAATTAGATATTAATTATAAAATAAATAATAATACTAGTATATAGTACATAATGTTTGGTCAATTTCTTACAGGTTAGTTGATGGGTAACAATCAATCTGAACCGTCCATTTAGATCATCCAATGGTGAACGATGAGTAACGATGTATCCTTTTCACTTGAATGTACAACCTTGCTTTTAAATACCCGTATCTTTGTCTCATCACCACTTTTATGTCCAACGCGGTAACCCCCCGACCCGTTTGATTTTACAGTTATTAATAATGATAAACTGTTAACTGATAATTATTAATTTAAAATAAATTATTATAATTATTTAATAAAATTATAATTAATTATTAATTATTAATATATTTAATAATAATTAAAAATAAAAATTAATATTTATTTTTTATTTAAATATCATTTTTAAAATAATAATTTAATTTTTTATATAAATAAATAAAATCTGTTAAAAAAAATCAAATTAAAATTTTTATAGTTAATAATTATTTGACTACCAAATAATTAATAGTTAATACTAATCAAACGAATTTAATACAATTGTTAAAAAAAAAAAACTAATTGTTGAATCAAAAAATTATGTGAAATACTCACTGGAATCTATAAATTAAATTTAAAATCCATTAAGTTTTTGTTGTTTTACAAAATTCATTTGATTGGAGTTTTGATAAATTTATGTTAAAGAATATTACTTTTTTTTTTTTACCTATTTACGTTTATGTCTTGCATGGAAATGCTACTTGTTCCAATATCATATTATAAACTACAAGTGAATTTTGCCAATTGGTGGTTTTTGCTCCCATGTAATAATAATGCTCTGTTTGTTTTGGGGTTCTAAGTTCTAAGTAGTGCAAGGATTGGTGCTCCTAACTATATATAAACTTCAAACTTTATCATAGGTCTCATTTCATATTTTAAGCCACCTTGTTTTTCTTAATCCATAACAATAGCTGTTATGATTAATTCAAGTTACCAATTAAATATTAACATTCTGATTTAAAATACTTCGTAAAATATGTCAATTATTTAAATATTATTAAGAGATATATATAATTACATATATAATACTGAAGAATAAGCCACTTAAACTCCTAATTACTCCTAAGTCCTAACTTACAAGGCTAAACAGTAGCTCCTATTGAAGATGAAAGCAGTCTGATAGTACAAGAAGAACTCTTTTCTCTCTCTCTCTCTCCTCCTCAGGCCACCAACAAAAAATTATTTATGGTAAATATCATGCTGTTTCTAGTCTGGTTCCCTATTATAGCTTATTGTCAATCTATCTAATTAAGCTTGGGACCAAGACAAAATATTAATTATAACTAGATCATTAATGAGGAATTATTGATTTGAGAGTACTACTTCTTTTCCTTTAAGCCCAACATGATTAGTTGATAATTACTATTTATTAATTGAACTATAAAATTTGGGAAATACCCAAGGCTTGTGGCAAGGGATTTAGATTTCTAGATAATGGTTTATCAAGTTTGATTTCTCTTTATATTAATTATGCGCCATTTATTAAAAATAAATATAATATCTTATAAAAAATATCTATATTATTTTTAACACTAATTATTAACTTCATGTAATTTTTATGTAAACAATCTAACTATGAAAGACTCTTTAAAAAAAAACACTTGATGGATTGATTTGATGATTCAGTGTGTTTGTTTCTCAGTCTGCTTCATCTGTATTGATATTGGATTTACTATGAAGGACATCATATCCAATTTTTTTATTTTATTCTATAGAAAAAATATGTAATTAAAGCTCATTGGGATTAAAGAAAAAGAAAAAGAAAAAGTACAATCTCAACTTATGCTGTTTTCTTTTTAAGTGAGGTCAACAACCTCTAAGAAGGTATAAATGGAAATAATTATACTTATTAAAGATGAATACAATCTCAACTTTCTGTATACAAGAGAGGTATACACAAACCCAACACTAAAATATAGGGGGCCAGAATTGGGTTAATGATTAAGTAAAAAAAAAACATGGCTTAGTTAAGCCATATGAAAAAAGAATGAAATAATAAATTAAGTAAAATAAAAAATAAAAAAAGGGGTTAGTCCCTTTGATCCATCCTTATTGATTAAATTTATAACTAGTAGTGCCCTATCTGCTTCCAGCTGCCAATCTTGATTTGCTAATTGGGCTCCATGAGTCGAACCATTCCTGTTTTGATGAAATGGGCTTTAGGCTACACGAATTGGAGTCCTTGGACTAGGGTGACCCATGTATGCAAGTCTGGGGGAGATCCTAACATTTGGACTAGGCCGTGGAGAAGGAATTGGGCCATAGTTGCCAAAAGAAGGTCCAGGAGGTATCCTAGGAGACAGATTGACCTGTTCCAATGCCCTTGATTGTAGCTCTGTAGGGTAGTCTCGGACACAGCCAATGCGAGGTCCAGCCCCTGTAGTCCAGTTGCAAGCTAATCTTTCAGGCCATTCAAAAATATTGGCACCATTGTTTGTGTTAATGTCTTGTAATTTGTTAACAGTAGTGATTGTTGTCTCCTTGGTGGACAAATCAATCTCAGGTTTAGTTGCATTTTTGGGTTCACAATTATCTATAGAACCCACAATTGATTCCTCAAGGACAATACATGAAGGACTGTCATCATCAATTGCACATCTCTGCATGACAATTAAATATGTTTAGGCATATGGATCCATAATAGATAATAAGTACGTAAATAAGGCGTTACAGTATGCGATACTTTGCATAAAGGATTTGCATTATAAAATTTGTAGAAGGAAGAAAAAGATACCTTAACATTGGTGAGATCTACATTGTTTTCCTGAAGAAAGCTAATGAATTCCCTGAAGTTTTCTTCTGTTGGGTGATAGTGACCGCTGTAAGGCCATATAGCCTGAAACATGAAGCAAAGACAAATAGAATCAATGAGCTTTAACCCACTAATACTGAAGTCATAATCAAGATTATAAGATTGCGAATTCAAAGTCTAATTAACCAAAGGAAAAAAAAATGGTAGGGATAAATTAGTAAGGCATTGCTAGAAATAGTAAGTACCTCAAGAATACCATTGTGGGCAACTAATCTTCCAGCTGCTGTAGTGGCACCACCAGACAGAAAACTAGAATGCTGAAACATACCCTTCTTCTTTTGGCCAACATACAAAGCCCTTGTTGTGCTAAGCACAAATATCCATTTTGAACCCTCAATTGTATTCACAAGATCTCCACTTTCCTTATAAACAAGCTTCCCATTTTCAACTATTACTTCATATGCTTGCCTTTCTTTCTGTAAACAAAGACGAGAACAAAAATCACTCCCTTGAACTATATATTATTTACTTAATTGGAGAATATTTATTAACTAATATTAGATAGTCATTGCTTAATTAATTTTAACTTACTGGTCCAAGATATTTGATGCACTGCTTTTGTAGAACTGTTCTTGGACATTTCTCTAGATTCACTTCCTTACCATCTCCAACATCCAACCTGCATTTTCCAGAATAATGAATTAGTAAAAATAAAAGGGAAATTAGGAGCATTTTCTTGATTGCCAAACAAAAATTTGTGAAAGTACTTACCAGTAAAAGAAAGGTTGACTGCTCTCACTTCTAAACCAAACGTCATAATACATGTGTAAATTATGACCATATCGATGGCGAGGATCAATCTGTGATTATATAGAAAAAGAATTGCAGACTATGGTTAGATCATTTCTTGCCTATTAATTCCGTTCTTAATTATGGGCGTTTATGGAGATGAGTTAAAAAGACTTACAGCTTCAAGCCAGTGTTGTAGGGCTAATTTCTGAGCCTTCTCATCTTTAGATAAGCCTTTACCCACTTTGGCTGCCCTTGTTCTAGCCCTTGCCCATCTTGAAACGGCAGTTTCATGTTTTTCAACATTAAAGAAAGAAACAGAACTTCTCTTTAGAGCTGCAAAATCTAAAGCTTTCCACCTGCAAGATTTTAAAACAATAATTAGAACAAAACCCCATTGAGGTTGCAAGTTTGAGCAGATAATTGAAGATAAGAATAAAAAATACTAACCACAGCTCCTCAACAACAACTGCACAATCTGCAAGGTTTCTTCTAGTCCTGTAACTCTTGTAAACCTTTTGAACTTTAACTGCAGCAGCTTCAAGCTCACTAACTGGTCTTGGAGAAAACAAAATTGCAGGTTCAGGAAGGGAAAGCGCTGGCTTTGGCTTCACTTCGTTTTGAACTAAATTCTTGAATGACAAATTTGTTTTAAGAATTACATTCTGGGGTTTGCAATACTTCAAATTTATAGAATTTTTGCTTCTTCTTGAATTGGACTTGAGTGAGTTAGTCATGGTTTCTGTATCAGTTTTCTTGAAACTGTCTGATCTCAAGGGGACAGTACTGCCATGTTCAGGACTGAAACTAAAGTAATAGGCTAGTCGAAAGAAGCTGTGTCGGACAATTTCTTCCCAGGCTGAATAGAGTAAAGAAAGCGATAAACCCATAGATTTTCCAAGCACCAATGGAGTTAAAATATTATGAAGACACCTGATCATGAAAAAGATAAAGAAAATTGAGTACATCTTACTCGAATTGAGAAATCTCAACAAAATTTTATCTTTTTAAATGCAAATCAATTGGGTGGAAATTCAAAGTTTGAACAAAACTATTGAATTCAAATGACAAAACTACAGTTAACATTCATACCCCTTAGCACCAAACCAAAAATCTCATCTTCTTTTCCACAAAAATGACTATACAACATTGAATAGAATAAAATAAAAGGAAAGTTAAAGAGAAAAGAGAAAAAAAAAAAAAAAAAAATCAAAGCCACCACACCTAATTAATTCCAATCATTCCATAAATGAACACACATAAAAAAATGTCCAAAATGTAAAATAACAACGACTCCCAAAAAAGAAACTGTCTTTAAAGAAAGAACCCATTAATTTAATTTTTTTTTCCTCATACAACATAATACCTGTAATCAAGATTCAAGAAACAGAGGTTTTGAGCAGATAGTTTCTGAAAGAAAACAAATCTTTAACTAAATTAAAGGCAAATCGATTCTTCAAGTTAATAGGATTCTTGGCTCCTGCTCTTAAGCTTATATATGCAGAATGAAAAAAGGGGGTCCACTAGAACCTTCAAAGACGTGGCCGAAAAGCAGGAAGAAAACAGAGTACAGAGCAGAACAATCGTGGAATGGAATTTCCTTTTATCAAAATCAAGTGGAGATAATATAGGGTAGCTTTGAAATTTGAATTGAATAGAAAATTTTAAGGAAGGTAGCTGTATCAGTGTTTGTAAAGATATTCAACGGGTAATTTTTATTTAAATTTTATTTTTTTTCAAGGTTCAAACCACGAGTTATTTGATGGATTCAAAGCTTGAAAATTTGAATACCCTTTTGGAAAGTGAAGGTTAATTTATATATATATTAAACAAAAAATAAAAACTCTGCTCTATTTATTTGATACATTAAAAAATTAATGGGGATTTTGAGAGGGAAAGAGGGAGATGGACGGTCAAAGAAAGGAAGCTTGTAGATGGGTTTCCAATGAAAAAACACGAAATTGCTTGAAAATTGAAAGCTCGGCAACTATTTAAATTCAGATTTTCAATATTTGTTTATGTTTATTAACGGTCAAACTAGTTTTTTTCTTGTTGCTGTTGGTCATGGCTTGGGTCATGCACTTGCTTACAAGTCTTACAATAGACTTGTTGGCTTAATTCAGATTTTTCTCTTATTTAATGGTTCGTCCCTTATTTTATATATTTTTTATTTATTATATTATTTTTTTATTTAAAATATTATAATAATTAATATTTTTATTAATAATATAATAAAAAAATATGAAAAAAATAAAATATCAAATAAAATAAAATATCGATATTGTTTTAATGCAGAGTATTGCTGTTACTTCTTTCATTTTCCAATACCCTTTTCTGTACGTTTTTTCCCATATCACATCCTATAATAAGTTGATGGATTTTACTACATGTATTGAATGCATGAATTAAGAAACTTTTGTTTCCATTAATCTTAGAATTATTTTTAAAATTAAGATAAATTAAATTTAAATATTTTATTAGACAGTTTGTTTTAAAAAAATATGAAAATTTTTGTATTTATTTTTCATTTTTTGACCTTTTTAAAAAAAAAATAATCTTTTATTGCTCCATATAACTTTTTCTTAAGTATTTACTTAAAAATACTTTATTAATTGAATTTTCATTAAAATTATAATTTTATAATATCATATTTTTATATATTTAACCATATATTGATGATAAAAATCATAATTAAAATATTAAAATTTGTAGTTATTAGTATATGTTTTGATTATCCAACCACTAATCTCCAACAATTAATTACTAATAACTTCTTATAATAGTTAATTAATTAATTGTAATTGAGAAATTAAACCCGCATTAAACGACATTAATGATATATTACATCTTATAATTTTATTTGCATTTTTATAACAACATATATTGTAATAAAATTGGACAATATATATGTAAATTCGTGTGTAGAGTATCAATTTGTTTTCTGTAATATTCGAAATGTTTGTTATACTTAGATAAAAATATTGTGTAGTCACAAATTATTTATATTATTTTATAAATTTCATTATGCTCTATTATTTTTGGAAAATCAACTATTCATAATTTATGTTTTTTCCTTGGATATTAATTGAAGAAGAAAAAGAAGAATTTCCTTTCACAACAATTAAAGAAGAAGAAGGAAAAAAAAAATGAAGAAGAATTGAAAAAGAAGAAGAAAAAAAAATTCTTTGAAAAATAATTGAAAAAAGAAGAAGAAGAAGAGACTTCTTTTTTATGAGATTTGAATTATAATTTAAATTTTAATATTTAATTTTGAAATAGTATCATCTTATTATTATATTAAGATATCAGTTAATAATAATAAAATACTTTAATTTAGTATGCTGCAAAACACAAATTTATTTGTTATTGTTATTTATATTGCATATATAATATTTTATTGGCAAAATGATAATATTTATTATTACTATCATTATTGGCTTTTTTTTTTTTTGGTACATCCATGATTAGTGAATACTGAATAGTGATAGGAGGTGAGAAAAAATTAAAATAATTAATAATTGAATTGAATTTGATTTATTTTATTTGATTAATTTAATAATTTAGTTTAAATTTTAGTATAATTTGAAATATTCAATTTGATTTTATTTATATTAAAAAAATCATAATTATCGAATCGATTGAAATATATATTATTAAAAAATTGAATTAATTGATTTATAGAGCCAAAATATATCGGTTAGATTCGATTCAATTAATCTTATAAATATTTCAATTCAATTTATTTTATAATTCGATTCAATTTTATTTTTTAAAATTTAAGTTTGATTTATTTGATTATTTTAACCAAATGTTTATCCCTGCTAATAATTCACGATATGGAGAAATATCTAATAGACTATATAATACGTGTGGGTCAATAAAATATCGAGATTGGTCAAAAATCAAGACCATTATGATTTGGTTGGAAGTTGATCAACAAAGGAAAATATTTCCAATTCAATTCTCCCGTTTTAGGTAAAACCTTTGAATGCTTCACTTTATTAAATTTTCTAGTCTTTGATGATCTTATTCTTTTTTTTTAAAAAAAAAATAAATATTAAATTTAAAATTTTATAACTATAAAGAGAATTTGATATCATTAAATTAAAAATTCATACAATCAATCTTTTTTAATTTTTATTTATATAGGTTATGTGGTTATATCCAATCACATCCCAATTGTTAGGCCAACTGTAATTTATAAGACCCGAATCGTTATAAATAATATCAGAATATGATGACTTTAAATTTAAAAATATTATTTCATGTGCTAGATCTGTATTATATATATATATATTTGATGAAAATATAAAAATTTTAAATATGGAAGAATATGATATTTTTTTTATATGTGATGTCTTTTTTAAATTAAAAAAAAAAAATCATTTATATAGAAGCATAAACCATAAAAATATTTAAATAGTATTAGTAATATTTCAAGGGACACTGTTAGACCGTACATGATTTGAAAATTATGACATATATTATATGTTAAGCGTTAGGTATAAATAATAATTAATAATAATATATTTCCATGCTTAAACTATACTCAACTAGTTGACTAAAAATAATATTATCTTTGTCTAGAATTTTATATGTATCATAATCTAAACCACTTGTTTTGGTCTATAAAATATATTTTCTAATTTCTTCCAACACATTACAATTATAAAACTTTAGCAGCCGAATTCTTCCTTCCTCTCACTTTCTTTAATTAAAAAAAAAAAAAATCTTATTTTCCCATTATCTTTTTTTTTTCTAAAAAATTATTATCTTATTATTAACTATTAACAACCGAGCCATATACAACCCTAAGTAAATCTAAATTACTCTAATAAAAAAAAATATATTAGCTTATAAAAAAATTTTGATGTGATCCACTCAAGTCTAATTTTATATATAAAATTAATTATCGATTCCTCTCACTTTCTTTAATTTTGAGTGAATTGATAATTAATTTTTTAATTTCATTATATTAATTATCAATTTATATTCCAAACAACAAGCTCCAATAATATGTCTTTATTTTCTTTTTCTTTTTATCTATTTTGGTTTTGCAACAATATAAGAAGGGATGTGTTTTCTTTATGCATAGAAAAAATTGCATTGGTATATTTTTACTGGGAAAAAAAAGTAAGATGAAAAAATCATATTAGTTAAAATATCTCATCACTTATTAATTGAGTATATGAGTTAAATTTCTACATTCAATATAAATAAATTTTTTTTCACAAGATTAAAAAAAATTGCAAATTTTGATATATTCTTTTCTTTTAAGAATTTTTCATAGTAATTATATTGCTCTGTATAATGAAGAATATAATGGAAGAAATAGGGTTAGTGGCTTTTAATTGAAGAGCATTTTCAATTAATTGAGATATATATATATATATATATATATATATATATATATATGACACCATTATAGAGTAAAATAGATTTTAAATTTAATTAAAAGATGTATAGTAGTATAATAAAATATATAGTAGTATAACAATAAATTTATATTTTAATTTTAATAAGATTTTAGCCCTATCGTAATTATAAAAAGGAGAAATGAAAGTTTGAGGTTCAAATTAATTTAAAATTTACAGTCTATTAACGTGCTATCAATTGGCATGAAAGTGAAATAATACGTAAAGAGGTTTATATGGGAAAAGTAAAGGGCAACAATGTTTGAAGTTTTCCTTCACGCCACCTTTTAGGTTTCACAATACACACGAAAGTGACCAAAAGAGTAATCCATGTGGTTAATAGGAGCCAACGCTAATTGATCAAATTTGATGGCATTAATAAATTAATTAATTCATTAAAATCGAATAATTTCAAGTGTGCATAATTTCATTGAAAAAAAAAATATATGAAGCGATCAATTTATAAGCAGAAAAGATCTATGGATCTAATATCTTAAAAATTTACATTAAATTGTTATGTCAAACTCATAAATGTAGACTCGTTAAAAAAATATCTTACATAAATAAATTATCCAATCTTAACATGTCATATTAGAGGCGATGCTCCATATGAATGAATATAGTATGATGCTTAGATATCGTGAGTATATATTGATGTTATCATTGAAAAAGGAGTTTAAAAATAGTGTGAAGGTTGATATATATTTAAGAGAGAATATTAAAAAATAAAGAATAAAATGATAGATATATAAATGACACTTGATAGGTTATTGAGAAATAAGCGATAACGCAACATATATATATATATATAAAAGTATAAATGATAAATTTATTTATTTAAAATTTTGAATTAGACTTTAATATCAAATTCATAATTTTTTTTTTTTTTTTTTTATCAATTCCATTAAGAATATCTCTTAAGTATGTGGACTCCGATCGTAATAAATATTTATCATTAGACATATATTTTATTAAGTGTTTGCCAAACTATTATATGCTCAATTTGTTTTAAAATATATGTCATTTTAATTTTTTCTACTTTAAAATATTCGTTGTTTTAGAATTTCAATATATATATATATTTTAAGTTTATTTTTTATTTATTTCTTCACTAAATATTTATATTAATTATTTTTATTTCTTCATATTAAAATACAAAATAAATATTTTAGTTTTTAATTTTAAGATTATAATAGTTTAATAACTTCTTAATTTATATACCAAAATTTTAAATTACAGATATTTTAAAATTGAGGGAGTATATACATATATATAATTTGGAGGTGCTCCAAGTCCAACCGCCATCCACTAACAATCCACAACAAAGTAGGCTTGAATGGCTTTGTATACATGTGTATTCAATTCATGGAAGATGGAAAAATTAGGAAAGATAATCGTCAGCAAACTAAAAATGGGTGGATGGGCCGACCCAAGAATGCTGCACTTTAACACTTTCTAAAACTTTTAAGCATAAAAATCAGAGACTTTGCCAAATTAGGAAACTACTAAGAAAGTAGCCACTCGACTGCTCAACAAATAAGCCATGTGCATTTATCATATTCCCTATACGGAAACACTAATATTAATTACTTTATTCTTTTAAATTTAATTATTATTAGGAGATCAAACCTAACTTTTTAAATAATATAACCTAAAGGCTAAAACCTATATTGATCAATGGCGCAGTCACATACAAGAGAAGGGGAGACAATTGGTCCCCTTCTTTTAAAAAAAAAATAATAATAATAATTAATTATTTATGTATTAGTTTGACCCTCAAGAAGAAAGATTAGTAAGTATCTTATTAAAGATGTCAATTTTACTCATCACCTCGAATATTCATTTTGCTTTGATTTAATTATTCGTTACTTTTATTAAATGAGATATGATAAATTTTTTAATTTTAATTCGAATTAAATTTATTAAAAAAAATAATAAGATAATCTGTCCCGAACTATATATATATATATATATATATATATATAATTTAAATGTCATATAAATAATGACTATAAATTAAAATATATATATATAATAAAATAATATTTAAAAATATTTGAAAAAAATAAAATAAAAATTATAAACGAGTATTACTCGTCCGATGATGGTGGGACGAATATTTTATTTTTAAACGAATTAGGTTCATATTTTATAAAATCTTCTTTATCATTCTTGTTTTTGATTATTTGATCAAATATATTTATCACAATTGATAATGAAATTATTCTGTATAATTATCAGGACTTAAAAATTACAAACAACGATATAAATTTTTTTTACTAAAAGATTTTTATGAATACTTTTTTTAAAATATTTAATTATTATGTGGTGTATTATTTATTTATTTATATAAGACAATTGCATTTTGTCCCCTTTATTTTAAAAATTCAGATTTTGCCACTGTAATTGATTATATATATATCATTAGGGTAATTAATAGTAAATGATGAACATACATTGTAATAATATAAAAAATTTTGTTTTAAGTTGATGATATGTATTGACAATTAGGTTGAAATTTTGTCTAATAATTTAATGGAGTGGCAATTAATGTATAGCCCATGCCATCCACCTATCTAATATTATAAATTACTCACCATGAGCAGCCTAATAATTAATTAAATTCCAAGGAGGGATTGACTTTTTGTTCATCAATTCAATTAATTATATATAATTAATTAATTTAGTGGATATATATACAATATTATCTATTTTAAGGAGGAGTTTAATTAAAAAAAAGAGACCAAAATGGACTGACCATTCAAACATTGAGAAAATTCTTTAATTTTATCTTCTAAATTTCCAGCAAACTTTTAACTTTACTTGTTTTCTTTCCACATGGAAAATCTAATTACAGTCCTTTCAATTTGTCAATATTTCAAAAAACAGTGTCCAAAGTTTTTTAGTCTACGACTGGTGGGCGTTGAACTTTGAATTTCCATTTCTTTAATTTATTTATTATATTTTTTTTCTTCCAAAACTTATGCCTAAACCCGCCCAAGGCATATATAAATATTATTTTTAATAAAAAAAAAGGAAATGTACGTATAAAATAAAATAGATATATTTCTAATTATATATGTAATTCTTTCCTTTATTTCTAGTTTAATTTAACGGTAAAATGAAATTATTTAAAAATAAATATTAATTTTTAATAATAATAATAATAATAATAATAATATATAATAAGTCTTCTTTTCACTAGTTTTTTTAGTTGACCAATTCTAATTTTTTAATTTAAATATGTAAATTATTTTGGAAAAATAAAATTTAGGATAAAAATAATCAAGAATAGAAAATTGGATTTTGATTATACATATTTTTATTTATTTTATTACTGTAGTATACATAAATACAAATATATATATATATATATATATATATATATATATATATA
>CANXYC010423610.1:0-17813 GCA_948193065.1 Aleurites moluccanus | reverse complement strand
AACTCGAAGGGCTGCAAAATGACCATTTTGCCCCCAGTTCACAAAATTTCAAGTTTCTTCCAATTTCTTCCTAATAGCCTTTGATGTACTTTTACATGTGTAAAATTGTCTAAAACATGCATATTCATTCAATTTAAGCAAAATCATGCATCATACATAACATACAAACATATAAGAAAATCCCCTTAGTTTGCCTTTAAAGGTTGTGTTCTAAGCCTTTCAACTGAGGTGTTACAGTTGCAGCAGCGCAATCGGGCCAGTTGGCTATTTTTTTAACTTGACCCAAACTTGCTCTATTATTCATTATAAATATATATTGGATTGTTCCACAGCTATATGAGTTATATTTATGCTATTTTTATTGTTATATGGAGACATACCCATATGGTATTATAACAGGGCTACCTCGATGGTGTAACAGGTAATTCCATTGACTGTGTGCACACTGGTATTCATTGGACCCTTGTTAGGGAGGGGTGTCATATTCTCTAACCGTATGATTGATCTCCCTTACGTACATTGGATTATGCACGATTGTGCTATTATAGTGTGATTGCACTTTTCACTGGACCTAATTGTCACAGCCTAATTTTAGACTATGACGGTCCTAGGGTACGAAAAATGCCAAGGCAACCAGTACCTCAAAGAACCCATTCTTTTACTTTGATTTCACTTTTACATACTAGTAATATCATTAATAAATATTTCATAACCATATGTTATGATACATTTTAGGTAGTAATTTTTTTTTAAAACATCATAAGATCCCTTACAGAAAAATTGACAGAGTTTCCTCTATAACTCTGACTTAATCTTTCTGCAAGAGTCAAAGATTTACACTCCCAATAAACATACATCCCCTTTTAGCCTCCATTATTCATCACAACTCAAGAAGCACTTCAGTAATTACATTCACATCTCATAACATATATATACATCATTAATATTCTCATATCAGATTTGGTTAACACTTGATTATATTAAAAACATTAAACTCCTAATCAAACTAAATCCTATATACATTATACCAAGGATCCTCTATAAACTGGAGTAACCACAATACGTACATTTGAAATCCAAGGCTGGAGATAACGTAGCCAATGGATATCTGCCTCACCGAGGTCCTGAAAATATTTAACAACTTTGGGGTGAGTATAAAATTATACTCAGTGAATCTAAATATATGAAAATGCAATACTATTCATGAAAATTTGCATTTATCCATTAACGATCTATAAATAATAGGTAACTAATAATGGAATAGTGGAATATATATAATGAACCATAATGAACCATAATAAACATAATATAACAGATATGGGTTATCTGTAAACATATCATAATATAATAATGCACTTTTACTTCATTTCTCTACTTTCACACTTCCATATTTCCATCCCACACACCATTACATATTCCATCCCACACACCATTTATATATTCCATCCCACACACCATTTATATTTTCCATCCCACACACCATTTATATATTCCATCCCACACACCATTTATATATATTTCATCCCACACACCATTTATATATTCCATCCCACACACTATTACATAAGGGTGATCAATCCTTATGGCATAGTGAATTTCACCTTTTCTAACAAAGGTCCGAGAATATATATATATGTATATCTGTGTGCACACAGCTGATGTATTTACTCACTACACCATCGAAGTAGTCCTGTTATAATATTATATGCAAATGTCCCATACAGCATGAATGTATTAATATTAAGTCTCAAATATGACTATAATAGTGCTAAATAACATTACAAAGGTCAAAGAAACAATATTTCACAATATGAAAATTTTGTCTCCGGGACCCAGTTGCGCCAGTGCAGCAGATACCCCTAATTACGGGTCCGTTTCTTATTTTTCAGGCACTTTCTGGTTTTCCTTGAAATTGATATTTCCATGGAAATTTCTTTATACAAATGATAAATACATATATATAATAAGCAATTAGGCTTGATTAGACATCAAAAAGCCTTTCAGAACAAATTTTATACGAAGTCAAAGTTTAGGTCAACTTTAGACTTTTAGGCAACTCTATTTTAGGTCATTTTGGCAAAACTGCTCAAAAGTAGATCATCAATGGTTTTCAAGCAAGGATATCATTTTATATGCATAATACATATATATAGACTCACCTCAAACAAAACTCCAGGTATTACCCCAACAGGCCTAGTTGGCCGGTGACTCGCCGTCAGTAGCCCTAGCTCGGGAAGTTTCTCTTATGTTAATTAAATCACTCTAGTAAGACTTTAGAACATTGCATAACATATTATACATATCAACATACATAAAGCATACACACTATACACCATAGACCTCATATTATACAATTGACACTTTTCCATTCCTTTATGCATCAAATGCAATTCTATCACCACATTTCATTCATATTTCATATGTTCATCACTATAATGCCAAGTTAAGAACTCATAAACACTTAGTTCAATATTTCATATCAAACATATAACATATTTCAAGTTTAGCTTCCAAGTACTTATATCAATTATCTTTTACATATCTAAATTTGTGCATTTCCATTACTTACACCATTAAACCATATTCCAACTCTTCCTTCCTAATTGCATCAACCTAACACATTAAACCTAAAAAGTCTATATGGTTTGGCCTATATGGAAATCATTCCATTCATTCATTTTTCAACACCATTCATTCATACAACATACATATACATAAATTACACAACATTTAGCCATTTAAACCTATAAACATCAAAGTATCAAACCATTCCTTAAGCTACACACATTCGGCCAAAATGAAACTTCATCCAAATGATTTTCTTTCCATCAAATGACCACTAATTCATGTTAAACACATCAAATACAAATCATTTGAACAAAAACTCCATTAAAATAACATCATTGAATCATATTTCTTCCTATTAGTGTTTTCTTCCAACTTTTGATTTTTCTTCCAACCAAAACACATTTTTATCACTAATTAACATCAAAGAACATCTTAAGAACATAATTAAACCAAAAGAATGGTGAAATCACTTACTTTTTTAATAGTTCTTCCAAAACTTCAAAGCTTTGATTTTTCACTTTTTCTTATTTTTCCTTTAAATATAAGGCTATATTTGTGTTTAGAATGATGGAATTAAAAATTTTAATTCAAGAAATGAAAGAAAACTACAAGTTTTTTTGTTGGACAATGGTGGTCGAACCTAACAATGGAGGAAAGAGAAAACTTAGCTGGTGAAATGGTGAAGAATGATGAAGGGGTGGGAAAAATCAAGTTAAATATCAATGGTGTTATCCTATGCTTTGAGCTTATGGTAAAAATTGTGAAACCTATCTTATTAACCATTCAATTCTTCATCTTTTCATCCAATAGTTTGATTTAGGTTAGCCTAGGATGATACCATACACTTGCATATACTATATAAGTCCATAATTCAAAGGAAAAGACTAAACTACCCTTAGTTCAAATGGAATCCCTATCCGAGCAGCTTTGCCCAGAATTATTTTCTACTAGGTTTAATCCTCCAACAATAATTCAAATGACTATAATAACTTTATTTTCATGTCCTGATATTCTTTTTACCACCAAATATGATGTTAATTCCATAAATAACTTGAGGTGTGAAATGATCATTTTTGCCCCCAGTTCACCAAAAACTCAAATTTATCTGATTTCTTCCTAACAGCTTTTAAACCCCCTCTATTTATAGAAATACATCATATAACATGCATACATGTCAGATTCATGCATAAACATATAATAATTCACAACATATAATTCAAGGCAAAAATCCCAAGGTTGCCCCTTTATAGTTCAGATTATAGGTTTAGCTGATGTGTTATATTACTGCAATGACAACAAGCCTTAATTAGAGTGTTTAGGATTTTATTTTTTTTATTTTTTATTCATTTTAAATCGTGACAACCCTCAATTGCATTTACCGCGACCAAGTCTTCCTAGTAGAGAAACACCTTAGGTGTCCTTATCACTTATTGCTACAATAACCTCGTGCACTTGCGAGTATAACCGTAGCCTATATTTCACTATATATTTCAGGACGATCAAGTTGTTGGGGCTGCTGCAGGGAAAGGCTTTAGATGTAATTTTAATGCAATTGAAAATTCTGTGATTTTTTGTGTTTTTTGTTATTTTTGTGATTTTTATTGAATTACTGTGACTTTTATTTTTTTTTTTTGTGTCTTTTCTATTTTTAGTATTCATATTATTTTTGTTGATTTTACTCAATTTAATTTTTGGCATATGTATATAAAAAATGATTTTAAGAAAATTCGGTAAAAAAAGGGATTAAGCCATTGTTTCTTTTGAGATTTAAAATTTGGAATTGAGAATAGTGCCTCTGTGACTATTGTCTCTCTTCACTAATCTCTACTTTTGTCTTTTACTTAATTTTATCTTCTAGCTTAATTTATCTTTAGTGATTTGTTAATTTACTGCTTTCTTTGTTTGTAGTTTTGCTTTTGTCTCTTTGCTTTTTTATTTCATTTAATATTATTTATGTAACACCTGCTATTTTCATAAATATATATATATCTATGTGTGTGTACATTTTAAATAGAATTTGTCTAATTTATTGATCCTGTAATAAGTATAAAATTTTACTTATTTAATTATTTTGATGATGTTAGTAAATGAGCAAGGAAAATATATTCTTTTGTATAATATTGATTGATAGGTTGAATTTCCTAAATTTGTATATATATTCTAAGTGCCAAAAGAATTGAAGAGTTATAATATCTTTAGCGTTTTTACGAACTGGGTTAAGTAGTTTTCTAGCCAGCATTGGTGAGCTGGCCATGCAAGGTGGTATTGGCGAGCTGTCCATGCGAGAGGCAATGCTGAGATGGCTTTATGAAGGGGAAAGTGCGAGTAGGAAATACGAAGTAGAAATGCAGGACGACATATGCGAACTGGGATTGTGAGCCGGCATATGCGAACTAGCGATTGTAAGCCGGCATATGCTAACTGGGATTATGAGCTGGTATATGTGAAGTGGCATATGCGATGAAGTATTAGGAGTAGACAAAGTGGTAATGGTGAGCTGGGTTTAGCGAACTGGCATTTGTGGGCCGACAATGCGAAGAGGCATTGGCGAGCTAGGATTGGTGAGCTGGGATTGGCGAGTTGGCATTTGGGAGTTGGACTGGTGAAGCAGAAACGACGAGGTGGAAGTTACTGAGGCAATAGCCTATTTTAAAGAGGCAGTAACTGAAGAATTAAAACATGTTAACTTATAATTTCCTTCTTCTCTGTTCTCCGTGTTCGTCTTTTCTCCAAGGATAGACCGAAACACTGTTCTTCTTCTTCTTCTTCGAATTTCATGATTTTTTCATCAAATTTCTGGAGAAAAATTCGTGGAAATCATACCTATTATCAGTGCTCATCTCGTTTCCATCCTTATCTAGTGGAAAGAAGCTAGAAATTTCAAGAGGCAGTAAAGAATAAATTTCTGCTATTTTAACCCATTTGAGGTAAGGGTTTATTTGTTAGTTTTAATTGATTAAATAGATATTATTTAGGTTGAAATAAATGGGTTTAGTATTAATTTACCTAGATTAATACTAAATTATGAAAATCCCTAAATTTAAGGGTTTATTTGGAACTTTGAGATATGATTTGATAAATTAATGATGAGTTTTGTAAATTGATGATAGAATTAGTCAATTGGATGTAAGTGAACAACTAATTGATGATTAATTTGATGTGGAATTATAGATAATGAAATTTGAATTCTCAAAGTAGCCAAAAATTGGGGATTTTGAGGAATTGGTGCAATGGGCTATTGCTTTGGCTATTGGAAGGCTTAGGTGAGTTCTACATATATCATTTGACATATCAAATCACTTAAATTGATTGTTGGACACCATTTGGGAAAAACCCCTAAATGGCCGAACCTTACATTTTGTGTTACCTTCGGATTTTCCTTGAATTTGTACTTATATTCTCTTACCAAATCAATCCATATAATGTTATATAACTTTGATTTATCGATATTTACCATTTCAATCACCGAACCTTATTTTGCCTTATGAATTGTCCTTAATACCAAACCTTTAATTGATAAACCATTTTAATTACCGAACCTCACTTTTGTTTTATGAAATATCCTTAATATCTAACCCTTAATTGATAATTGTATATTGTATATGGCATGGCCATTATTGATAATGGATAATGTATTGATTGAAACCGAACTGATTGATTGATTGATTGAATTCAGATGCCATTGTTGCTTATGGTATCCCTTGTTATTGACCTTGATATGGTTATGGCAGAACTTCTGATTCGACAAAGGAGTGGGGAAATACTATCGACCTTATGCACATTGTATATTTGTGCCCTAGCTAGGAGGGGTTATGGTCCTGGCCATAGGGACTGATCAACCTTATGCTTATTTGCCCTGATATGGATGTACTAGTGACCTACATGGTCCAATGATTTGATTGTTTGAAGATTGTATGATTTCTTTTCATACAGTCCATCCCATTATCTGTCTTTCCATATATGTTACCGAACCTATATGATGATTTCCTTGGCTTTACTATACCTTGACTTTTATTCGGTACATTGATATTTCATTGATTGATACCTTGGTTATATGATACCTATTATTTATTGCGATGCATGTGACTTCACTAAGTATCATCTATACTCACCCGTTTATTGTTTACCCCTTTCAGGAGAGGATTAGAGTTACAAAATCCATACTTCCATTTCTCTGAGGATTCTGCTACAGACTTTTAGATGTATTAACATATGCTCGATTTTGTATAACATTTATTTTGGTGTTCATTATCTAGCTACTCCATGGGTATGTACGGGTTAGCTAGGAGATGAACATGTAGCTGATGATGGTATTATTATATGGATGATATTATTTGTTAATATGATATTGTGATAACTGATGTTTCAAATATTTCAGAATGTATGACAAGTTAATGGCATGATTGATCATTTATGAATATGAATAATATATTAAGTTGATAGGATTGATGTGACTGATATTGGGTTCTACAGGTGCCAGTCGCCATTGGCTTCTCCCGTACCCTAGGACCATCGTGGCTTGGGAAAACGGGTCATGATAATTTAATATTGATTAAAATAATTCCTTTGTTTTATCTACACATAATTTATTTAAATTAATTATAAATAATTATGGATTTAATCAATGGTCTGTGAACTTTGTTTGTAATTGATGTAGAAGAAAACATGAGTCATTAAATTATTTCAATCAATATTTTTCCCCTACATCATATTTTATAAATGGATTTTATAAAGAATCTAATTATTATAGGCATGAGCAACCATAATTTAAATACCAAAATGGATAAAGAAAATCCATTTTGGAAGAAACTCTATAGTAATATCTTGATATGTGTGAACGGGATAAACCAAAAGAACCTACTTTAAAAAAAACTCTAAATGAGTTTATCAAAGATACTACTCAACGTCATGAGGAAGCTTCTAAGAGGTTTAATTCAATTGAAAATTGTGTTAATAAAATTGAAGTTTAGGTTAGTCAACTTATCACTCAAATTTAGAAAAACCCAATTCATTATGAACAAACTAAAACAATGATAGACTTATGAAGTGGTAAAGTAATTGGCAATACAATTAATAATCATGTTATTTATAATGATTTTCATGATGTAGAGCTCTCTAGAAAAGAAAACATGCAAGAAGAAATATTACTTGAGGAATCTTTAAAAGAAGATAAAATTGAGGAAAATATTGATGTGCTTCAACCAACAAAACCATATAGACCACTAGGGCCATATCCAAGTCGTCTAAAAGGAGAAAACCAGGATAAGCAATTTTATACACTTTATGACATGCTTTCTAAAGTTAATATAAATTTGCCTCTGTTAGAATTCATAAGTAATATACTTGCTTATACTAAATTCTTTAAAGACCTAGGTACTAAAAAGGAAAAATATGAAAATAATGAAAAAGTTTTAGTATATGAAGTTGTCAGTGCGATCCTGTAGCAGCAACTTCCTCCTAAAATAAAGGATCCAAGAAGCTTTGTAATTAGTATATTCATGGGAAATGATGAAGAAACTAATGGTATATTGGATATTAGGGCTATAATAAATCTTATGCCCTATTGCATTTTCTTGCAATTAGGCTTAGGGGAATTAAAACTATCAAGTCTCAATCCTATTACATGGTGGTTCTAGGATGTGGGAAACACTTAAGGCTACCAACACCCGCAGAACCCCCTTTTATAAACTTATAATCATCACCTGTAGTAATAGTTTAATACAAAATATTCTCATCTCATTTCTATCATCTGTCATTATTTTTGTATATCAACATATTTATAACATACCATGCATTCTGGATAACAATCATATCTATTATTTACACAATATTCTATACATTACTATCTTACTTAATTATAGTACCATGGAGCTTCTAGGATTTACAAAAGAAAAGTACAAACTTTAACATTTACATTGCAGAAAATTACCTAGTTCTAGTTGAAGAAGAAAGTCAGGGAACCCTCTTATTCCTGACCTAAAAATCATTAAACCACTAATTGGGTGAGTATAAATACTTAGTGAGTCAAATATATATTATCATACAATCAAGATAGATTGATAACAAATAATCAATAATATTCAACAAGTGGCTCAATATATAAATAATGGAGGATCAAGTAGTTAATCCAATAAACTACACACCAAATTCCTAACTTGTAGGTAAACAAAAAGAAAAAACAATTACTAGTAGAATAATCAAGGTTAAACAACCAGTCTCAATGAGAAGATAAAATAAGATCAATAAGTCAATGAAAACTTATAACATGTAAATATAACATATAATGGGCCTTAAACACATCTCATCTCATTTAAAGTCAATAAAATTACATAAGGCAGGCTGGACTTTATTGTTAGGACATTACCCCTTCCCAACAAGGGTTTTAAAAGTACATTGTGCACAATGTCAATGGTATTTACCCACTAATCCATCGGTAAGGTAGCTCTGTCATATCAACACGTATATAGATAGAAAGAACTCTAATAAAATGCCAAATGGCCAATGACAATAATAAAGTATAATCTTATAATTAGTGGGTTCATTAGCTTTACATTATTCAATCATTATTAATATCGATTAATAAACATGGTATTGGTTCATCAAGTCATAGGCCAAATGATATAAAACAAAAATTTGGGCTAGGTACAAAACATGTCAAAATGGTTCAATTGCGCTAGCGAGATGGCTAGTCACCCACACTGGCAAAATTGGTGGCAACTGCTTAGCTTGAAGAAAATGTAAAGGGCATTTCATCGAACATTTGGTGTGCAACATTCAAACACTAATTTGATAGGGTTAAAGAGTAAGTTTAACAAAACCTGAATCTCACATTTTAAGTCAATGATGTATTGAATTCAATGGGTATTTCATATTCAATAATAAATCAAGGAAAGGAACTCAAATTAAGCTTGAAAGTCATCAAAATTACAAAGGAAAATTGTCACATTAGGTTCGGCCACTTCAAAGAACAAGTGAAAATATTTTTATTAATTCCAAATAAGGTATTAAGCATGCATAATAATATATTTATGAATTATCGGAACAGTCGGTTTGATCAAAATCGCTATAAAATGTCTAATCGCTCAAAGTAGCCATAATTGTACTTCTTCCTCTTCCTTTTTTTCTACATCAAAATTTTCACACATTTTAGTTCAAATGGATGTAAACTAACATATTCTAACATCAAATAGAATTATGGAATCCAAAAAGGAAGATTAGGGTTTAGGCATAATGCATTTTAGGGTTAGGTTTTCATCAATTTCATTCCTATATGCATTTGCTCATCCAATTCACTTAATTAATCATCTATAATGGCTAAATATTTGAAAAGGAAAGAAAAAATAAACATTTTACCTATTTTTTTCAAGATGGCTAAAACCTAATCCCATTTTCCTTTAAGTTTTTCTTGTTTCCTTGATGAATTTTTTGTATAGTTAGGTTGGTTTGGTGTTTTAATAAAGTTTTCTATCAAGTTTTCTTTACTTTCTTTGAAGAATTTTCAAGAGAAATGAAGAAGGGAGGTTCAACCATAAGGTGGTGAAGGAGAAGGAAGAAGAAATGAATGGGAGAAAATGACAAAAATGAGTTATTTATACTATTTAGGTTTTAGGTAATTCAAATTTCCCCCTCAACACTTGAAGTAATTGTATTTTGGCCTCGTAACTTATAACTATTCACCCTTTTTGTCCCATTTTAATTTTGAAACAATATTTCTTATATTCCTCTAGTTTATGATTCTAATGGTGCATTTAAATATATGCACTTCCGAGCTCGTTCAAAAATCAAAACACTGAGGTGTTTACTTAACTGTCGGGTCTATTTTTCACAACTTGTATGATTGTTCAAGTATGAAGTTCCTATGATTAAATGAAGTATTTTTGTGCTTAAAATGAAAATGAAGTATTTTTGTGCTTAAAATGAGAAAATTTTAGGGTGTTACAAAAACCTACTAGGATGAGTTTACAACTGGCTGACTGTTCAATCCGTTATCCTAAAAGAATAAATGAAAATGTGTTAGTTCAGGTTGGTGGGTTAATTATTCTTATTGATTTTCTTGTTCTTGATATTGGAGATATTTAGAATAAAAGCACTGATGTCACGATCCAATTTTGGAATATGACGGTCCTAGGATGTAGGAACAGCATAAGGCTACCGACACCCGTGGAACCCTTCTTTAACTTATAAACATCACCTGCTATAACATATCTATATCTATATAATCAGTCTATCTGACATCATCTATGATCATATCAGATCTCAAATAATCTCATTTACATTATATATTAGTAACTAATAACATTACAGACCATACTAAGTATAGTCATCCCAATAATTTACATATCCATGGATAATCTAAAATATATACAAGGAATATGTACAAGTTCAATATTTACATTATTATAACACAGTTAGATCCACTGATGAAGAAATCTTAGACCAGTTTTATTCCTGACCTGAAAAGATAAGACAACTAAAAGGGTGAATATTTTCATACTCAGTTAGTCAATATATATATTATCACACATTAAGCTAGGTATGAAATAACAAATGAATAGTATTAACAATTGACTCATGAATAACACACTAAAGGACCAAATCAAGAGAAATGGTTTATAGACATCAAATATAGATGTATAGGCACTAGAAGAAATAATAACCATATATATATATAACAGATATTGGGCCATAAAACACATATCATTATCAATATAACATGTAAATAGCATAAGGTGGATCATACCCTATGGCCAGGACCATAACCCTTCTTAGCTAGGGTATCACTAGAATTTCATTGTGCACAATGCTTATGATATTTACCCAATACTCCATCAGTAAGGTAGCTCTGTCATACAAATATTAGAATAGGTTAAAGATAGCAAATAAGATATCAAATAGGCAAGAAAATCAACAAGGTTTAATTTCTGTAACTCTAGCTCAATTGATCTTTTTAGGCAAGTAAATACATATAGGAACATTATCCTTAACAGAGGAACATTATGGTATAGGAAAAATTCCACAAAAGTCATTTAGGATACAAGTTCAAAATATGTCAAGAAGACACATTTACACCGGTGACAAAAAAAAGTTACCCATTTTAGTAAATTTGGTAATAATTAGTTTCTTAAAGAAATTAACAAAGGTCATTTCGTCGAGCACTGTAGCACCAAGTCCTAACCGAGCCTAGTATAGTTAAGGACCTTCGGGAATTTTTGTTTATTTAATTGAAATTAATTTGATGTGTTTACATGTATGTTTGATTGCTAATTAATTATTTAGGAAAAATAAAATAAGGATAATAAAATAAATAAATAAAATAAAATAGCCAAATTGGGTTACAAAAATAATAATAGGACTTGATTACAAAGGGAAATAAATAGTAGGGATTTAATTGGAAATTTATAGGACTCAATTGGAATAAAAGAGTAGGAGGCAGGAGTTAGTGGCACTTTAGCTCCTTTTTATCCAATGGAACAAGTTTTTGGTACATTCTAATCCTAAAGATGCATGTGTAGGACTTAAAGTGAGCTTTATGAGCATGGTTGTATGGGATAGGATGGCTTAAGTCCATTAACAAATAAACAAACCAAAACAATTCTGCATTCTTAGATTTCCACCACCCAAAACTGTGTACACAAAGCAAACTAAGAGAAAACTCCTTCTTCCTTGATGTGTGTTTCGGCCATTGTCAATCAATTGAAGCTTTGAAGATTTCTTTCAAGCCTTTGGTAGAGTACTCATCTTATCTTCTCCATTTCTTCAACCAAGTTCCAAAATTCAGTTTGCTTGTGCCATTGGAGAGCTAGGTTTCAGCCATTTAAGGGAATTGAATAGGTAAGTGTAAATTTCTGGTTTGTTAATGATTTATCTACATTTAAGTGTTGTATAGATGCTTGAATGGTGAAAATTAAACATCTATTGTGGAATTTTCTTTGTGGCCGAATTCAATTGGGGAAAAATTAGGGGAATTTATTTTTGTGTTGTAATTGAGAAATTAATGATATATATGGTGTTAAATAGATGTGATTAATGATATTTGAATGATGAATTGTAAATTGGATTTCAATTTTTGGTGGGGACCATGGGCCGAATTAGGGATTAGGGTTTTTGTGTGAAATTGGTTCAATAATTCTGCGATTGAGTGTCTAATCTTAAATTGGCATGGTGAATTGATGTTTAAGTGCTTGAATTGGAAGAAATTATGAGGGGTAAAGGAAGCTCCTTTGGACCGAATGGATCATTTAGGGAAAATGGGGAATTTGCTTGGTTTTAGTTAAATTAATTGTTTAAAAGTGTAATTGGTAACTTGAAATAGTTAATTGTTGGTTTAATTGAGGAATATATGGTTGGTTTGTGAAAAACCCTCAAAACCGAACCTAATTAGGGCAATCTAGAGGAAATTGATTTGAATTAGTGCAATTAAGCTTGGAATTGTCTAATTGGTATGTTTAGTTGTAGAATTGTGAAGCTGGAATAGAAAAAAATAGATCTTGGATGATTTAGCCCTTTGGGACAAATGGTTTGGAGCCCAAAACTTAGGGTTTATGAAATTATATATGTGTGCAATTGATAGGTGTATGTGATGTGGTTATTTGATAAGTAATTGTAGCTCATAGAAAGAGATTTATATGTTTGTATTAAATTTGAAGTGTGTTTAGGTCTTTATGACCTTTAAAGTTCAAAATGCTTTGGTATGAAACCTAGGCCTGAACGTAAGCCCAAACTTGTTTTAATATGTCAATATGGGTGTGAATTTAAGTATTGTGCAAAGAATTTGAGGTTTGAATTTTGGTAGCCAAAGATTGGCTTTGGCCGAATGGCCTATATGTGCTTAAAGGGAAAAATTGCCATTTGATAGGAAATATGACTATTGGTTATGAACATATGTTAATTTGATGTGTATTGTGTGTATTTGTGATGAATGTATCCTTATGGAGAGTAAATATATAATTATAGGCGAACCTCCTGAGGAAGGGACTAGTCGGGCTATTGCCGCATTCGTCAAGGGGTCGAAGGGCTAACTTGGGGGCTTCGTGCCTTAGCTACATTTTGGAAGTAAGTTTTTATATACATTTATTGCATTTGTACATCATATGGCATAACATATGCATTTGAGTTGATTGGACACTTAAAAACCCTAGTTTTATTTGAAAAGTCAAATTGGCCCCAAAAGTCACCCGTCGAACTGACCTAAATTGTCCTAAACTTCCATTCGCTATAATTTGAAACCTAGTTAGGGTTTTGACCCGATACTTGGCCCAATCCTTTCCCCTATCCCTAAGCTTCAAATGGATACCAAATAGTCCATCTAAATGTTCTCCTAACATAGAGAACCAGAAACTCCTCAAAAATCCTAAAACGGACCTGTAATTTGACGTGCCAGTTGCGTCGGTGAAACTGGGGCCCGGCGAGCCCGTTTCTTAACTTTGGCCAGTATATCTATTGGATTCCTGTGATATGAAAATGAGTAATTATATGTGAAATTGAGCTATATTTGTGATCCTATATCCACTTTATGAGACTTTTGCATATGATAACATAACAGGACTACTACGACGGGGTAGCGGGATTATTCGTCGACCGTGTGCACACTGGTATTCTATTAGACACTTGCTAGAGAGGGGAGTTATATTCTTTAGTCATGAGAGGCGATCACTCTCACGTATCTATTGGTTTCACGCTATTGCGCCGTTTATACATTGGTTATCACAATTGTGCATATTGGACACATTGGCCCTATTTACCTGTTGTATCATATGTAATGTGACTCATACTACATGATATATTGTTCACCATATCTTGAACATTTCATATGCCATACTTATAATCCATTACTCATATCTCATATTTTCAATACTATTGGTTCTATCTTTGGCTATATTGCTACTAACCTTTTCAGGTTCCGATTCAGCCTAAGTGGTATATAATTCTCATGCATTTTTGTATATAATTATTTACTGAGTATTTTATACTCACCCCCGTAGCTGTAAATCTTTTCAGGTGCTGGTGAGGTCCGAGTTCCATAGGCTCCTCTTTCTTCGCTGTGGACATTTGATACAACTATGTAAATATTAAGGATTTATCTTTTGTTCCAAAAATTTGTCTAGTTGCTCCATGGTACTGTAATCTAAAGTATGAGTAATTAGATTTGGTATGTATGTAATTATTTGTGTGGATGTTGATTTAGTTGCATACTTTGGACAATATAACAGGTATGATATGAAAATGATATTGATGTGGATTGAGAAGTATGATTGAGTTGATGTCGTAGAGTTGAAGTTAAGTTGGGGAAATGATATTGGAAGTGCTTAATTGATAAATTGGTAAATTTTGCATGTTGAAAATACATAGGAAACTCTACCGGATTTTCGGCAGGGCATTAGTGTAATGTGTATGTTTGAGATTGGCATGAAGAATAATATAGTAATATATGAATGAATTAGGATGATGTATGAGCATTTAGAATGAATTAAGTTATGTGTATTAGATATGTTGTATTAGGGGTTCATCGTTGTACTGGTAGCCTCGGGAGGATCCCGTACCCTTAGACTATTGCGGCTCTATGGTTTGGGTCATGATAAGCACTTGGTGTTCACCACTTTAGGACTAAATAAATATAATTTTGGGACATATTGATCAAAAGCCAAAGTTCACAATTCAATCCTCGATGGCAAAAAACACAAAGGCATTATAAAACAGGGTTTATATACATCAATAAACAACATAATCAGAGCTTGAATTTAAGGAAAATTCAAAGGAAACTCAAATGAAACACTTTGGCCAAAAAGTTGCAAGAATTTAAATGGATTCAAATTGATCAAAGAAAGGTTTAAACATGCATAATAATATACATATAACTTACCAGAACAGACGGTTCGATCATTTACATGATAAAATGCGGATTTTCCTATAATAGGCAAAAGTAGTGTTTTTCGGGTTTTTTCAATTCTACAATCAATTTTACCACATATTTAGCTTTAAATGGATGCTAACTAACATATTTAAACATTAATTAGAATTATGGAATCCTATATAGAAAATCCATTTCAAACATAAACCTAGTTTTCGTTTTTCTCCAATTTCGATCCAATCTTGAAATCCATCGATCTAATAATGTTTCTAATCACTTATGTAGCTTAAATGACTCAAAAGAATGAATAAAACATCATCCTCACCTTAATTCAAGGTGTGGCCGAAATTTAGGTTGAATGGTTCTTCAATTTCTAGCTTGAATTTCTTGGAATTTTCAATAGAAATTAGCTTAATTAGAAGTTTAATCGAGTTTTCTATCGATTTTGTTTGAAGTTTGGATGAAATTGTTGGAGTTTTGGAGAAGGAGGAGACTTGGATGCCTTTAATGGTGGAACGAGTATAGTTTTCCATTTTATGAAGAATTAGATAGAATTTATATGAATTAAATTTCAGTTAATTCAATTTTTCCCCTGTCACTTCTCGTATTCGCATTTTGAACCTGGGTCGATTTTTAGCGATTTTTCAAATCACGCAAGTATCATGTTCTAATATCTAAACTAACTTTATTTATGCTAAAACAACATATATTCAAGGTTATATAAATGAAATTTGAGGGTTTTACACTCTACCCTCCTTCAATAAAACTCATCCTCGAATTTTAAATTATACATATGTCATCACTGAAATAAGAATGGATATCTTGTTCTTATATCCTGCTCACTCTGCAAGGTACATTCATCCATCATCTAGTTCTTCCATAACACTTTAACCATTGGGATCTCTTTCTTATGCAATTGCCTGACTTGTTGATCTATTATCTTCACTAGTGTCTCTTCATAAGTTAATTCTTCATCAACCTCAATGGCTTGTGGTTCGAGGATATATGATGGATCAGACACATATTTACGAAACATTGAAACATAAAACACTGGATGAACGTGGCTCAGGTTAGGTGGGAGTTCCAATCGATAAGACACATTGTCGAACTTCTCTAATATCTTGAATGGCCCGACATATCTAGATGATAGCTTTCGTTTCTTGCCAAATCTCATTACACTTCTCATAGTTGAAATCTTCAAGAATGCTTGATCACCTAAAGCAAAATGAACATCTTTTCTCTTTGGGTTTGCATAACTTTTATGTCGACTAAAAGCTGTCTTCATCCTTTCTTGAATAATCGGGATCTTCTCTAGAGTATCTTTTATTAATTCAGGACCTTCTAACTATTTTTCCCCTAGTTCCACCCAACACACAGGAGATCTATATTTCATACCATATAATGCTTCATATGGCGCCATGCCAATAGTTGAATGATAACTATTGTTGTAGGAAAATTCAATCAAAGGCAAATATTGATCCCAATTCCCTTTAAAATCAAGCACACACGGCCGAAACGTATCTTCCAATGTCTGAATTGTACATTCTGATTGCCCATATGTTTATGGATGAAAGGTTGTGCTAAAGTGCAATTGGGTGCCCAGTGCCTCTTGAAACTTCTACCAGAACTATGTAGTAAATTGAGTCCTTCTATCTGAAATAATAGTTAAAGGTATGCTATGAAGTCATACTATCTTGTCAACATATAACTAGGCATATTGAGCAGCTGTGTAGTTGGTTTTCACTTCTAAGAAGTGAGCTGTATTAGTCAGTCGATCAACTATTACCCAGATAGAGTCATATCCTTGTGAAGTTCTAGGTAAACCAATCACAAAGTTTATGGTTACCTTGTAACACCTCAATTGAAAGGCTTAGAACACAACCTTTAGAGGCAAGCCAAAAGGGGTTTTCTTATATGTTTGCATGATATGTATGATGCATGTTTATGCTTAAATTGAATGAATATTCATGTTTTAGACAATTTTACACATGTAAAAGAACATCAAAGGCTGTTAGGAAGAAATTGGAAGAAACTTGAAATTTTGTGAACTTGGGGCAAAATTGTCATTTTGCACCACCTCGAGTTCTTATGGAATTATCACGATATTTAGAAGTAGAAAATGATTTAAGGGAATGTAAATGGTGTTAGTTTATTAATTTGAAGATTTGATTGAAAAATAAACCCGATTGAAAATTGTACTAGGTAAGCTCCTCAATTGAGGTGCTTTGGTTGCACTAAGGGCATTATGGTCTTTTTCTTTGAGTATGGAATTATACTATGTATGCAACCTTATGATATTAGTTTAGGCTTGATTAAATCCAACCATTGGATCAAATGATGAAAAAATGGACGGTTGGATCAGTAGGTTGCAAATTTGTTATCATAAGCTTGATGTATT
>CANXYC010423567.1:0-26169 GCA_948193065.1 Aleurites moluccanus | reverse complement strand
TTTGCTTTGAGTTTAGTTATTTGAATTGCAATGAAGTTTTAATTTTATCTATTATCTTTTCTATATGCATTGAAAGATTTAATCTCAATTAAGTTTTTAATTTTGTTGTGTATGTTTGATCACCATATATAACTTGTTAATCAATTTATTCACAAAGAGAGTTGGGATAATTTGGTAGAAATGTAATTGAAGTTATTTAGGGGATAGGAAAGTACTTGGAGACAAGCAATTCTCCCTAAGGGGTTAAAGAAATGACATGAAACTTGATGATTTTGTTCTATATCTATAATGACATGAGAATGCTTATAGACTCTAGATCAAAATACTTTTAATTGATAATGAGAATTGCTTTTTAGAACATTAGGTCATTTTCTCCAATCTTTGCATGCATATAACTTTTATAGATAGAATCAATTCTGATTTGTAATTCTAATAACTATCTTTATTTATTCATTAATTAGGATAATAAATATTGAATTTAGTTTAGAAACCAATCTCTTATTAACATTATTTGACTATCCATCTTAGTATCTATTCGGTTAATACAAAATCCTCTAAAATTCCCTGAGTTCGACATCCCACTCACTCTATACTAAGTTCTAAGGACTAGGGTATACAAATAAACCCGCAGCAGTTCCTATAGCCATTCTTTATAGAATGGTTAAAAGACTTTGGAATAAGGATATAGCGATAGTGAAAGTTCTTTGGAAAAAACAATCGACAAAAGAATGTACTTAGGAGAGCGAGCTTAGTATGTAAACTAAGTATCCTTAATTGTTTCAGGATGTGGAGTAAGACTTCTATAAAATTCGAGGATGAATTTTCTGTTAGGAGGGAAGAATGTAATACCCTCTATCTGTATTGCTTATGTTTTATACTTTGAGTTGTGATAAATTTCAATTTTTTTTTCTATTCTACTTTATTTTTGTTAGTTAAGTATGTTAGGATGTGTTTTGTTGAGTATGGATAGCTCTTAAAGAGATGTTGAGATATACCTCATGGCCTTCATTTAAGGGCGTGAAGCTTATTTTCACCGGCGTGCAAAAAATTCATGTCTGAATTTTGGATTTTCATCAGATTACTTTCATGGGCGTGATGTTTATCTTCACGGGCATGAAAGGTTAACATTTACGGGCGTGAATCCTTCTTTCATGGGCATAAAGTGTTGGGTTCTATATATATTTGTTCATTTGTCACTTGTCTGAAAATTTCTTTCTTTCTCTCTCTTCTTTATTTCTCAACCACCAAACCCTAAATCCATCTCATCTGTTATTCTAGGACATTAATACCTATATTAATTCTCCATTTTGGAAGAGAAACATTTTGGGAAAGCCATTGAATCATTTCTAGTCAAGATTTCTTTAAAATCTCCATTTGGGGAGAAATAGGTATCTTCTTCGTATTTCAATTTATGTTATGATTTGAGGTTATAGTTGTTAGAATAGTTGTGTTTGAGTTATGGAAGTATATTAAATGCATTAATGGCTATAGATTTTAGTTGTTGGAAGAATTAGGGCAAATGGTGAATAGTAATATGAATAGTGTCAATTCTTTTATTCTTCCACAAATTTCTTAAGGAATGATTAAATTAAGTTTAATAATTATTCAAATAAGCTTTAGAAAGTCTTTAATTACAAGAATTTGTTATGAATAATGTTGGGTAAGGAAAATCCTAAATTCATAAATTTGTTGAAATTTGTTAGGCTTGGAGCTTTAAATGCAATCAAGTTGATTTGGAGCTTCATAAAAGGTTTTGAGCTTTGCCTTGTTTGTTGCTTTGTGGAGGTGAGTTATGCACATGTGTTTTGTATATATTTGCATATGCATAAATATGATTCTTTCATTAATATTCATTCCGAACATATATATGAAATTGTTAAGTTGGTAATTCTTGAACCAATGACATTTGTCATAAATATATCTTTATTTTCATTGTTATGCTTTAGAGTTGGTATTGTTACCCATTTCTTTGGAACCAACTCTCTATTATAGTGTAAACCTATTATTCTGAAAATGTGCTTGATTATAAGAATCCTTGTTGTAACTATTGTATATTGAACCTAGTATGTGTATGGTCAGAATGCCTTCCCTATGAGGGAAAAATCATAAGACTGTGTGTACCAGTGACTCGACTGATAGAGTCAAAGTATCAAGGTCCTTCCTAGAGGGGACAAAGTTTCTCTAGGCATGTGTTAGCGTAAACACATGTATTCTATAAGGAGATCGTAGTACTCCTATTCTGTTATAGATGTTGTTAGACTCCTGTTCTGTTTTTGTTGTTCTGACATTTACATTGCTTACCCTATATAGGTATATGTGACGTGCCATTCTTTGTGGACACTTCTGACTTCTAATTTTTAAACTCTATATTATGATATCTGATTTTTGATTCTGTTTTTGAATATATATATATATATATATATATATATATATATATATATGTATATATATATATATATATATATATGTATATATATATATGATCTCTGTATTTTGTAATTCGTTTTTGATATATGAGTATAAAAACAACATTCAAACCTTTGATATGATTTTGAACCTTAGGTATGGCATATGCATAATTCATTGAGTTGAAAGCTCAACCTACTTCTGTTGTGATTTTCAGGTGTTAGAGTAGTCGGTTTAGAGACCGAGGATAGAGCTTCTTAATTTCTTTCTCCAAGAAGCCATTTGAAAAGTATAAACTCTGTTTATTTTTTGATATATTTTGTTAATGTTTGAGATGTAATTCTCGTAGAGCTCCATAATATTTGAATCGATATAATATTCTTTTGGGTTTTCACTTGTTCATCTTGGATAGAGGACCTTCTTTTCCTTTGACCTATGGTGAACAAGTTGATTATATTTTGCATGATATATCACAGGTTGATGATGTTTATAATTGTGGATGGTTATAGTTATTGTTTGTTATTGCTACAAGTTAGGTTGGTTTGTTCCATGGGTTTTCAGTGGCTTTAAGCCTACCCATGCCCTAGGACCGTCGTGTTCTGATTTTGGGATGTGACATTCTAGTATGTCCACATATCCATCTCAATATTTTCATTTCAGCAATGCATATCTTAGAGATATGTTGCCCTTTCATTGCCTAATACTCTCTACCATATATCATAGTAGGTCTTATTATTGTATGGTAGAACTTACCTTTCAACTCAGGTGGAATCTTACAGTTACATAAAACTCTCATTGCAAGCCTCAATTTCAACCACCCAACCTTTATCTTATTAGAATACAATCAAATGAATATCCAAAATCTACGTTCTGATCCATAGAAGTTGAATACAGACTCCTATGGTTGATAATGGAACTAAGTTTTACTTTTTTGAAAACCATGATACTAACATATTTCCTAAAAATTGACAAGTATCACTTGTACTTTTTGTATCAATCATACAATCTCCATAATCAACATCAGAGTAACCATACAAGTCAAATGAAGATCCTTTAGGATACCACAAATCTAAATTTGGTGTGTCCACAAGATATCTTATGATTTGTTTGACTCCAACTAATGTGATTCTTTTGAATTAGATTGAAAACATTATCACATGCATATATTAAATAATATATCAGGTCTAGATGCAGTTAAATAAAGTAAAGATCCTATCATGTCTCTACATAGTTTAGTATCAATACTTTTACCTTTTTCATCAACTTCCAACTTGATTGATGTGCTCATTGGAGTAGGTTAAGGCTTGGTGTTATCCGCTCCAAATATTTTAAGCAACTCCTTTGTATATTTGAATTGTTTGATCAAAGTTCCATTTCAAGTTGCTTGATTTGAAGTCCTAAAAAGAAGTTAAGCTCTCCCATCATACTCATCTCAAATTCACCTTGCATAGACAGAAAAATTCTTGCAAAGCAATTCATTAGTAGCACTGAATATGATATCATAACATATATTTGAACAATTGAAATGTTTTTCTTCATATGCTTTATAAAGAGAGTTATGTCAACTTTTCCCTTAGAAAAACTTTTTTCAAGAAGAAAATTACTCAACCTCTCATACCTAACTCTTAGAGCTTATTTCAAATCATATAAAGCTTTTGAAAGTTTAAATACATGGTTTGAATATTTTTATTTTCAAAACCAAGAGGTTGTTCAACATAAACCTCTTCCTAAATAAAGTCATTTAAAAATGTACTTTTAACATCTATTTTAAAAAGTTTAAAATTTTTGTAGCCTGCATAAGCAAGTATTATTTTAATTACTTATAATCTAGCTATGGGAACATAAATTTCATCGAAATCAATACCTTCCCCTTGAGAGTATACTTGAGCTACTAGACTAGTTCTATTTCTTATCCTAATTTTGGATTGATCAAGTATGTTGCAAAATAACCATTTTTTTTCAATTACTAGATGATCTTGTGGTCTAGGAACTATAATCCACTCTTTGCTCCTTTCAAATTGATTGAACTCTTATTGTATAGCCATGATCCAATAATCATCTTCAAGTGCATATTTAATGTGCTTTGGCTCTACTTGTGAAAGAAATGCAACATATTTACAAGTGTTGTGGACTTTTGATCTAATTTTCAAACCTTGATTTGGATCACTAATAATTTGCGTGTCTTTGACAACATTTCTTACTCTTGGATGATGTGGTTTTTGATGTTGATGAATAGGTTGTATTGATACCTCAATATCTTTATCTTATTTGCTAAAGTCCATGATTTGATCTTCTTGTTCTTTCAAGGTTAATTCCCCAATCATATCTTTAATAGCTTTGTCAAGTTCGTCCTTATCAATAATCTTTAAAGGAAATTTATCAAACATAACACGAATGGACTCTTCAACTAAAAGAGTTCTTTTGTTGAAGACCTGATAAGCTTTGGAATGCATAGAATAACCAAGAAAGATAGTTTTATCAAATTTACCTAAATTATCTTTGCCATTATTCAATAAAAAACCTTTGCAACCAAAAGAATAAAAATATGTAACATTAGGCTTTCTTCATTTTCATAATTCATATGAAGTCTTTTTTAGAATTGGCCTAAGCATTACTCTATTTTAAATGTAGCAAGATGTATACACCGTTTCAGCCCAAAAGTATTTAGGAAAATCATTTTTGTAAAGCATGGTTCTTACTATTTCAATTAATGACCTATTTTTCCTTTTAACAATACCATTTTATTAAGCAGTCCTAGGTGCTGAAAAGTAATATGATACGCCATGCTCTTTAAAATACATTTCAAAAATTGAATTTTCATATTTATTTATACGATCACTCCTAATACTAAAAATAGCATAACCTTTTTGGTTTTGCTAATTTTTCAAAAGAGGAACTAATTTATGATATGTATCATATTTATGAGCAAGAAATAACACCCAAGTAAATCTAGAATAATCATCAACCACAACAACACAATAGTGTTTTCCACCAAGACTTGCGGTTCTAGTTGGATAGAAATGATCAATATAAAGAAGTTGAAGTAGTCTAGAAGTTGAAATAACATTTTTAGGTTTAAAAGAACTTCTAGAATATTAATCCTTTGCATATACATCACAAATATTTTCCTTTTTGATTATCAATTTGGGCAATCCATTTACCAAATTCTTTTTCAAAAATTTGGAGAATACATCTATACTAGGATGATAAAGTTTTCTATACAATTAGAATGAATCTTCATCTTTTAATGCATATAAATAATTAATGAGTATTTAGGTCTACAATATAGATATTGCCTAGGTGATATCCTATGAAAGCTATCTTATTGGCGATGTATATGACCTCATCTGCAAAAGATTCAAAGATTACTATATAACTAATATCACACATTTGATTAATGCTAAGCAAGTTATATTTTAATTTATTAACAAAAAAAGTACTTTGGAAATGGATACATCATTATTTCCAATAGAGTCAATACCAACCACCTTACCTTTGGAGTTATCACTAAATCTCACATTTTCACTTTTGGTGTGAAGCTCAATGAATTTGGATTTATCTTCAGTCATATGCATGGAGCATCCACTATCTATTATCCAATTGTCTTTCTTTATCACTTAAACCAATAAAATGAGAAACGATTCATTGTTTCTTTGGTACCCAAGTTCAATTGGGTCTATACATGAGCATATTTAAGAGTTTTTATCCCTTTATTAAATAGGGTTGTTCCTTTTAGAACCTATAATTTTTCATAGAGTAAGGTCTCATAAACTTAATAGGACATCTTTGAATTGCATGAGCATGATACTTGCAATATTTTTATTTTACCATCTTTTTAGGATCTAAAACTTTTTTTTCAAAAAAGAAATTAACCTTCTTGACTTTTGTGAACACATGATTTTGTACCCCAAGCATACTCGAGTCATGACAAACTAATTAACAATCAACCAAAAATAAAAATCAACTTTGGATACAAACAAACCAGACTTTGCCAAGATGATCGAAGTCAACCGAAGGTGAAACCACTTAGAATCAGGTGAATCAGACTGGATAAGCATCAAGACGAACCTGGTGGCAGCCAAGCTAGGCTTGCTAGCACTGCCGGTAGTGGCAAAAATAGCTTTGGGTGGCACTGCCCCTAGGCAAGCTCCTGCCACCATCCTTACATCCTCCTGCCACCATTCTTCTTACCTGCTACCGCCAAGCTTCAATGTAGGTGCCACCAAATCTAAAACGTGAATCCTATATCGAATTTCAGTATGATTTTCCATCAGATGTTTCCCTATAAATACAAGCCTCATTTCACTTCTCAAAATACACTGACTCTCATTGAGTTACAAAACAACTAAGTCGAATTTTCCTTAGTTGGCTCTCCCTTCTCTCTTTTTCCTCCTTATTTAGTATTCTTGTTCATAAGCGGTTCATTTCTCTTTGATTTCAAACTGATTTCTCCAACTCTCTTTGAGTGGGAGGAACATAAGACCTAGAACGATCATTCTTTGAGTCAATCTAGAAGCATCAATTCGAAGCACGCCGTAGTGCTCATCTTGCCAAACAAAAGTGGAACTCCGATTTGGGCGAACTCTAAGAAGTCATCCCCCACAAACCAAGGTATCATGTTCGTACTTTAAAACTAATTGGTATAAATTGAAAGTCCTTTTAGCAACCAAGAGGGGGGTGAATTGGTTGGAATGACAAATTAAGGGCAAATTAAAACTTAATAAGATTAAGGATGGAAGAGACAAATCAAACACAAGAATTTTATAGTGGTTAGGCCAACACTTACCTACGTCCAATCCTCAATATCATACTTGAGTATTTTACTTGATCTTTTTGTGGGTATAAGATCAAACCTAAGTGTTTAGGCTCAAACTCAAACTTATACAAGTGTTTTACTAAGTTTCACACTCAAACCCTTAAGAATTGCAAGAGATGAGACGAAAAAAACTTTTTCCCAACTCTCAAACAATCAATGAGTCTTAACTAACTCAAAGATTTATAACTAATAGCTCATAAAAATGATTTTACAATAAATAAGCTTTTCAAGCCATAAATATGAATAATTTAGTGCAATAGCTTAATAATAAGTTCTCAATTATTATTCTCTTATTTTTAAGCTTCTTATCAACTCATATTTATAGCCTTGGATGAAATATAGTCATTATGCCTTTTAAATGCCTTTTGACAGCTTTTCCAATGGCTAGTTTTTATATCTAATTTTTCAGAGTAGCGGGGGCTACTTATTTAAGTAGCGGGCGCTATATGCTTAGTAGAGGGGGCTACACTTTCAAACTCAGGCTACTGGATCTTCTGGATTGAATATAGTAGCTGTGAATAATAGGTTGTGGTTGTTACTTACTTGATAACGTGATATACATCAAAGTAGTGGGCGCTACTCTTTCTATCACTCTAACACCTGAGCTTCTAGACCTTTTGGATTTGAAATTGGCGGCCGTGAATACTATATAGCAGCTGCAACTTTCCTACAACTTGTAACTTGAATTCTAATTTGTTTCATTTCTCAAATATGCTCCCCCTTAGCATATGTACTATTTCAAATTGTGTTAAACCTGTGAATAATTATTGGTCATGATTTCTCATGCCTTAATAAACGTAAACAAATTTGTTAGCATAACTAACACATTGATATGTTTTGTTATCATCAATATTAACATCAAACCTAAAGGGTCCAACATCAATCAATTAAAAGAACCACGGAATCAATCTTTTCTTAAATCTAATCAAACTCCCTTCTCAAAAAGTGAGAATTGCATGGTTTTTATTTTCATTCAATGGGATACGCAGGTAAGATATCTCATAGTTTCAAATCCAAAAATACTCAGTTTTCTAAAATTAATCTATTTCAATGTTGCTTTAGGGAATGTATGGTTAACCTAGAATTCCCATTGAGGATCTAGAGTTAACATCCTTTATTATTGGCTTTTTTTTTTAATGTAAATTGACCCTATTACCTTATGTTTGTTACTTTAATGCTATATATATGATTTTTTATATGTCATTCATGCATTATATAATTTGTCATCCTTATAACTTATTTACGAAATCTTATTTTTACAAATTAATTGTTAAATGATAAGCCAAAATGAGAGTTATTGTAAACCGAAAACCTAGTCCCCTAGCTTGGTCCCGATTTGAAAGTCTAGTGATTTTTATCAATGGGTTATATTTTGGAGTCAAATTGAGGTTTTTTTTCCCTTAAAAATAAAAGTAGCAACTCTATCAATTTTCAAACAAAGATTAAAGAAATAATCTGGCTAAAGCTGTCTTTAGTCCGTAGGAAACCACCCCTTTGATTTGAGCATCTTGGTGCTAGGCCGAGGCCTCTCAACTTTCGAAATTGTGTTATATCTTAATCCGGTTTTATTAAAATCACTCTTTATAAAGCTATGATTTGTTCAAGAGTCTTGCTTTCTTTAGCAAACTTATTTAAAAGCTCTTTTGTGTCTTTAAACTCACTCTTGACTTTTCATGCTCACTTAAGAGTTTTAAGTAGTCATTTTTCAAATTGACATTTTGAGTTGAGAGTTTTTCTTTTTCAACACTAAAATTCAAATTTTCTTTAGGTAAAATCTCCTCAACTTCAAGTTTCAATCTGCACAAGTTTTTCTTTAAAACCTTATTTTCTTTTGAATTACATATAATGTTTTCCACAAATTCATTAAAAGCATTTTTTAATTCATAAAAAGTTTATGATTGAGAATTTACCTCAAGAAGATCTTCATCATCAATTTCTTTATCTTCTAAAGCTATAAAACATAGGTTGACTTTCTTTTCTTCTTCTTCCTCAAAAAATTCTTCATCGCTAGAAGTTTTACTTTCACTATAAGCTGCATGGGTTTTGTTCTTCTTCCTAAATCTTTGTTCCTTCATTTCCTTCTTTTTTTTTTTTTTTTTTGAGATTGAGGCAGTCCAACCTTATATGACTAGGCTTTTGGCATTTATAGCATATAATTTCAGTCTTTTTGTCTTCCATTTGCTTCTTTTTATCCTTGAAACTTATTTTCTTGACTCTATCCTTCGATAAAAATTTATCAAATCTTCTTATAAGTAGGGCAACTTCATCATCACCATCCACTTTACTAGAAGATTCTTCTTTCTTTTCCAAGATTGCCTTTAAAGTAGTCCCTTTTTTCTTTCTTGGCAGATATTTCCTCTTCCTTGTCCCTTATAGCTTCTCTATTATTTAGTTTTAACTCAAATATCTTGAGATTTCCCACCAAGTCTTCAAGAGTTAAGGAACTTAGATTCTTTGATTCCTCAATGACATCTATCTTTGCATCAAATTTTACCAGTAATGATCTCAAAAGTTTAATGATTATCTCCTTTTGAGTGAACACCTTATCAAGACCCTTTAAGTTATTTACAATTGTAGTGAATCTTTTATACATTTCAATAATTATCTCATCTTTCTTCATAGTGAAATTTTCGAAACTCGAAGTGAGCATATTGATTTTGGTATCTTTGACTTGGTTAATGCCTTCATCAGTGACTTCACATCCCAAATTTTTTAGCCTAATCACAAGTGGAGACTCGATTAAATTCGGTAGTATCAAGAGAACAAAAATAATAAGTCAATAACCTTAAAGTTGTTGGTTATTTTCCTTTTGTCTTTAGCTGAATATTCCTTTGGAGTTATTGAGTTTTCCACCATTGGAACATATTGTCCTTTTTCAATCACTTCCTAAAGTTCACATCCCTTGGAATAAATGTGAATTCTCATTCTCACTTTCCATTGATTGTAATTGACACCATAAAATAGAGGTGGTCATTTAGAACATTGTCTTTTATAAAAAGTGGAAGTGGATGTAGAGGTGTCTGCCATAGAAATATATTATAAGCATTAAAAATTATGAGATTTTGAATAAACTAGAGCAGAAGTTCCTATATCAATTGTTATCTCATTATAGCAACACTCCTAGAGGGGGTGACTAGGAGTTTAAAAATTTCTAATGCAAATATACAACTTATATGCAATGTTAATGACAAGATTAAAAAATAAGGCAATTCAAGAGATGGAGATAGAAAAAGCTAAACCAATTTATAATGGTTCGGAGCACAACCGCCTCTCCTACATCCACTTCTTTCAATATCAAACTAATATTGAGGTTTCAATAGTCACGGGTTCACAACTCAAATATTTTACAATTAGTTTCACCATGATTTCGCCTTTTTATAATGAGATGCCATCCAAGATTTACTCTAAAACAAGAGTTATGGATTTATAAGTCTCTCTAAAACTCTTACAAAGGCTATTTCAAAGATAAGAGATTAAGTACAAATAACAATAGCTAGCATAAACTAGTTTAAACACTAAAAAATGAAACTTATGAACGAAGTATTTATTAAAAACAATATAACAAAAATAGCACAAGAAAGCTTTAGATTTGACTTAAATAAGTTTGGAAAAAAGTTTTTTTAACATCAAATTTTCAAGTATTTATAGCCTTCAAGCCTTGGAGAATAAATTATTATTTTATCTATATTATATGCAAAACAGGCTTTAAAAATCTTTTCCAACGGCTATAAATTTCGGCAGATCCATCTGATGTGACAGCCCAACTATCAATAATAGGCATTATCAATGCGCAACGAGAATTATCCTATACTTGTAACGGGCTTGACATCTTGTAACAGTCTTGTAAAGTTATCTCTATCTGAAATTACAAACTAAACATATCATTAATAATAGGCATTATAAATTATAATGAGTGTTACTTCATGCCTTGTAATAGTCTTGAAGAATGTGTAACAATCTTGAACAATTTGTAATAGGCTTGAACATTCATAACAGGCTTAGAGACTCTTCGCTATTTGAATTCTGCAATTTGAGTAACAACCGTCATGAATCCATAATGACATATGCTTTATTCTAAACAAAACTAAGAAATGAACATGTTAAAAATATTTTAATAACCATCAAAGTTTTGTAACCATCATTAAAATCATCAAGAGGTCAACATTCTCAAATCCTTTGACTCCTCAAGCATATACAAAAATTCCTAATCAATCTCAAATTATGGTTTCTATACTCAAGATACAGGATAAAATCTTATGATTCTAAACCTCTTAAAGTTCAAATATAAGATTTCTAACTCCAATTTAATCATTAATAGAAACATAATAGAAGCTATAGATAAATAATTACTATTCATTACACTATCAATCATAAATATCATAAATGTTCTTATCTTCCATCCAACCATTAGTACTAGCTATTAATGGCCATAAATACTAACCCAAAGTTCATAAATAATTTATATAACTATAGTCTATCTTAAATTAAACTTAAAAAAAAGTTAAGAAGAATTGTCTCTTACTCCAATAACCTTGAAGTCTCTTAAGAATCTAGATCCTAAAAGGAACTTGAGGTATCTTGGAGTGTTTCCTTTCAAAATCTTTAGAAATCTTTTATAGTTTAATGATATGGAAGAGATTTATTTAGCTAAGGTTAATGAACTTTAGAAAAAAAAGATAAAGGAAAGAAATATCATATGAAAAGAGAAATGAGTTTTTGTTTATATCATTTGATGAGTAATGGTCGTTACCTTATAGGTAACGCTCGTTACTTATATTTTGGCTTAAGGCACGTGAAGACTATTCACAGGCATTCAAGATGGGTAATGCTCATTACTTAATTTCAAGAATTTTGCCAATTTTAGATAAAGAGCAAAATTACACTTGTTCCCAAAAAGTTAACTCTCATTACTGATATTTCTTAGAAGTTACAAAAGGTAAATACTCGTTATGCTTGAAAAATAAATTTGAAAATTTTTGGATAAAAAAGAAAAGCAATGCTCATTACTCAAAGGTAATGCTCATTACATAAAAGGTTCAATTTAAGAAATTTAGATAAAGAGCAAGTTCACAAGTGTTGCAAATGTTTCACGCCCGTTACCACCATCAAAGTGTCTTCTTTAAAGATTTAACCACTCAAGCTCAATCTTATAACTTTAAATCATAAACTAGCCTGCTAAACTACTAATCCTAAGGATCTTACAAGGTTCAAACACTATTTATACTAAGCAAAAATAATCTTAAACACATAATTCATCAATCAAACCATGCTATACTATCCAAATGCATAAAGAAACATATCAATCGGTAGTTAGGGTATTATACTCTTTCAGCATGTGGAGAATATATAACAAATATATGGTTGATTCAAGGGATAAGGTTCAAAAATACCTCTAAAGTATACCATAAATATCTTATCAACATTTTAAGTTTTTGACGACACAAATATTGACCTTGAAGTTACAAAAATGGAAGTGCATCCCCTACTCTGTTACTTCTCTCTCTTTCTCCATTATCTCTCACTCTTTATTTTATTTATTTTATATAAATATATTTATATTCTTTAAAAATTCATAAAATATTCATTTTAAGTCTAAAAGTTATAATAAATAGTTCATAAAATTCTTATAAAATACACTTAGGGTAAATGGCTATAGAAGTCACTAAAGTGTAGTTTATTTTTCTTTGGTTTGTCTATATTAACAGCGTTTTTATGTGTCTAGTCTTTTACTAGCATCTTTGTTTTATTTACTCTGATTGTTTTTGTCCTTGTCTTGCATTTTTGGTACTTTTTTTTATTCATTTTATTGGTGTCTCAGTTTCATCATTTCTTCCAATGTTTTCAAAACTGGACTGATTAAAAAATCGGTGAAGGCATAGGGTCAGAGGGTCAAAAATTCAACCGGGATCGAACCAATTAAATTGAAAAAAATCAGTATATATATATATATATATATATATATATATATATATATATATATATATATATATATTATTTGACATTTATTATATATATAATGAAAATAAATATAATTTGATATTTTTTATTTTTTATTAAAAAAAAAAATCTAATCCGCTCGAATCGGAAAAATGGCCTGGTTCGACCAGTTCACCAGTTTTTTAATCGATTTTTGGAGAACATGTTTTTGGGGCTGACTGGACCAATTCTTGATTTGGTTCTCAATTTTTTATTCGACCAGTTGGTTCGGTCCGGTTTTAACAACAATGGTTTCTTCTACCTAATCTTTGTGTGTCTCTGTGTTTTGGGTGTGGTCTTTATTATCCTATTTATCTCGTGTCAGTGTGTGAGTGAGTCAGTATGAGTAGTCCATATCTCCTCTCAAAATGAAATCATCAAATAAACAGAAAACCTTAAATGCTAGGATGACGTTTTGGAGTTAGTAGTTAATAAGGAGTCAAACCAAAAATCCGACCTTGTCTTGGCAGGGAAAATTTTATCGTCTAGACTCTATAATCCTCATTTACTCAAAACTATTCTTGTAAGATCTTGGAGGCTCAATTGTGATTTCAATATGGTAGGGGAATCCCTAAATTTCTTTAGTTTCCATTTTATTCATAAGGAAAATGTTGTGAAGGTTCTTTATGTTGCCCCTTGGTCTGTTAATAACAGTCTTTTGGTGGTTAAACCTTAGTCCTCAGACCAACCATTTTGCAATCTTCATTTCTCCTCATCCTTCTTCTGGGTCCAAGTTCATGGCCTTCCGCTTAATAAGATTAATAATGAAAATGTTGAGGCTATTGGGAAGTATTTTTTGTAGTTTGTCTCGTTTGATATAGACAAAGAGCAGGGATGGGAATGGAGGAATCTTTTAAGGATTAGGGTGTTGGTGAATTTGGTAAAACCACTTCCTATTGGTTTCTACTCAAAATCTTCTAAAGGGGTTCTGTAATGGCATGCATTTAAATATGAGAAACTCAATGATTTCTATTACAAATGTGGGATTACTGGTCATGCTCTTTACAATTGCTCAGATGGTAATCGGGATAAGTAGGGAAAATGGATAGTAGAGGTACTGTGGGTAATCCCATGGCTAAGTATGGACCATGGATGAAAGCTTCTTCGGGAAATAAACATCTCACAAAATTTCTCAGTCTAGGAAAAAAGCAAGGGCTTGATTCTACGATTTTTGAATCAGACAGTTCTACCAAACAGACTTCATCTGTATTAGAATATGTTTATGGTGATCAAAGTTCCAATGAGGCCCTATCTTGCCATTAACTCCTCTAGGGATTGAAAGCCTAGATGCTGGTGACCCTTGTGTCACATCAATTTGCAAAAGAGATAAGGGTAAAGTTGGGCTAGGTTAGGTTTCATCCTTAATTTCTAAGTCTCTTTCACTATATCCAATATCAGAAAATCCAACCTCTCTCAACATTGCCTTTGTCCCTAAGTCGACTCCAACAGACCTCTTTTTGATGACCTTTGAGCTTTTGGATCTTTTCGACTTGAAGCTTGCGGCGGTGATATGTCTGTAGCAGCTGTTACTTAACTTTAACTTATATAGCAGCGAGGACTTATATAGGCAGTGGGCACTACATAAATTTTTTTCCCAGCTTTCAGCTACTGTGTTTTCTGGATCACTTTGTGGCAGCTGCTACTACTGTGTAGCGAGGCTACTTAACCAGTAGCGGGCCTACTTATTCAGTAGCGGGGCTATATAAACCTCTTCTTAGATTTTGCTTTCATTAAAACTCAAGTAGCGAGGGCTACTTAAATGTGTAGCGGGCACTATAAACCAACAATCAGTAAACTGAAAAAATGAACCTTGCATATAATCAAACAAACAAGATTATTAGTTTAATTAGTTGTTTGTACCCATCAAAATGAGCATGTTAGAATACTAAAGGTCTAACAATCTCCCCCTTTTTGATGGTGATAAATAACTTTTAAGTGCAATAGTTAAAAAGATGTGAAGCAAGGAATTTGTATAAAAATAGTACAAAAACTCCCCCTGAAAGTGTGCCAACAAGTTTTAAATGAAGTTTTTAACTTATTTGCACTTATACTCCCTCTTTGTTTGAAAGTAATAAAAAAAATGAGAGTTCAAAGGGAGGATTGTGCTGTCGAAAAATTCATTTTTACTGTAAAAAAACATGATTCTGTTGTCATTAATTAAAAATGGTCTATTGAGCATGAAATATGAATTTTTAAAGCATGAATGTGATGCAAACCCATCAAAATGACCATAAACGAGCCAAAAATTGCTTTTTTTTTTTAACCAAAATGCACCATTCTCATCCAAAAACAGCAGTAATAAGCATTATGCAATATTTTTAGAAAAAACATAACTCAAAATAGCAAAAATTAACTCAATTTGCAAACTATCCAAAGTAAAAAATGCATGAACATGTTTTGAGCATCAAATGGCAATTAATTAATGCAAAACAACAATAATATTAATAAAACATTAAGAACAACAATGAATAAGCAACAATATGGATATATAATCAAATTATAATAAATGAAGCAATTTGAATCAAAAAATTGTATAAATATACTAAAATATCAAAATTACATCCAAAAATGTATCAAATATCCCAAAATTGACCATTTAGGTCAACAAAGTACAAAAAAAAATGCAAAGAAACCAGAAAAACTGCTAGAAAATTATGAATAGGCTGGAGAATCAATAGATGGATCATTCTCTGCTCCATGCTCCATAGCTATAACGACTCTAATTACAACAACATCAGTATCCTCAGGTGCTTGGTCCTTTGCAATGTTGGCATCAATAATGGGTCTCGAAACTACATCATAGGACTCTAAAGTCGAAGAAGGAGCAACTTCAATTTCATGAAGAGTTGCAACCAGCTCACGCTGTTGTTGACGAAGCCTATGAAGTGCTCCTTTGAGAGAGGATTATGCAGTGGCAAGCTCCGTGACACAATAATCAACAGATTGAATTCTAGCAAGCACATTACATTCAAAAGCATCAATACGGCCTGTGATGAGTGAAGCTAGCTGAGAAAGTTCCGTCAAAGGAAGCACAAAAGAAGCAGATGTTGTTAGAGTAGCTGGAGGTGTTGGAACAGTAGGAGGAGCAGGAGGATCTCAAGTCGATTCACTATCCTATTGACCAATCGCAACATCATCCCTAAGTACATAGCCCCCATCCTAGTTTTTGACCACAATAGACATCTTGGCTAAGGTTTGGATGCATAAGAATTTATACTCATTAGAAAGATGATGCAAAGGTTGGAAAGTTGTGGTTTCGAAATCAAAACGAAACCTAAGGTTGGGATTGGTCCTAGTAAACTCAACAACATTTTTAATAAATGAAGTAATTTGAATAAAAAAAATTGCATAAATATACTAAAATTTCATAATTACATCCAAAAATATATCAAATATCCCAAAATTGACCATTTAGGTTAACAAAGTACAAAAAAAAAAAAATGCAAAGAAATAAAAAAAAAAACTCCTAGTAAACTATGAATCAACTGGAGGATCAATAGATGGATCATTCTCTTACGGCTCTAATTGCAGTAACATCAATAAAGGTATTCTCAAGTGCTTGGTCCCTTGCAATGTTGGCATTAATAATGGGACTTGAAACTAGATCATGGGACTTTGAAGTCGTAGAAGGAGCGACGTCAATCTCATGAAGAGTAGTAGCCAGCTCACTCTGTTGTCGATAAAGCCTGTGAAGTGCTCCTTTGAGAGAGGTCTATGCGGTGGCAAGCTTCGTGACACAATCATCAACCGACTGAATTCTAGCAAGCACATTACGTTCAAAAGCATCAATGTGGCCTATGATGAGTGAAGCCAGCTGAGAAAGTTTCGTCAGAGGAGGCATGAAAAAAATAGATGTTGTTGGAGTAGTTGGAGGTGCTAGAACAGCAGGAGGAGGAGGAGGAGGAGGATCTCAAGTCGGTTCACTATCTCAAGTCAGTTCACTATCCTGTTGACCAATCGCAACATCATTGCTAAGTACATAGTGCCCATCCCAGTTTTTTACCACAATAGACATCTTGGCTAGGGTTTGGATGCATAAGAATTTATACTCATCATAAAGATGATGCAAAGGTTGGAAAGTTGTGGTTTCGAGATCAAAATAAAACCTAAGGTTGGGATTGGTCCAGGTAAACTCAACAGCAATTTTGCTCACCAAATGACCAATAACAATATCGTCGGACTTCCATTTTGATAGCAAATCAAAGTGATTCACAAGCCATCTATAAGAAGCCAGCTTATGCCCCTTCTCAATGCACCATAGATAAAGTAAGTCTGATTTTAGCATTGCACTATAACTAGTCCCTCTCGCATTTATAGTATAAACTATAATGTGATGCAAAATTTTGAGCATGGGACTCTGAATGATGGTTACCTTGGAGGTTCTAAGGTTAAAATGGGTGTCTAAACCTGTAATCTTCCTCCAAAATGCAAACTCATAAAAAAATTTCAGGAAAATTATCAAACCTATGATCAGAAAAACCAAAAATTTGAACTTATCTGTCTTGATCTAAGGCATAGGACTGACCTAAGAGTTTGAAGGTCATTATGCCATAGGATGAACTAGAAGTTGTATTCACCTTAAGAGTCGAGAAAAACTCTTGAACAAGGAGAGGATAATAAGCATAGGTTATGTTGGACATAACTATCTAGTCGACTACGACTAATTTAACCCGAAATGACTCAACAAGACTTAATCTACCCAATACACCCTAGTTTATATACCTAGACAGTAGAATGTTATGATTGGTAATTAGAATCACAAACCTTTTCTTTTCTTCATTGGTGAGAGAGTGAAGAAGACGAACATGATCTGAAGGTTGAGGTGTAAGCTGTTGTTGTGTTTGTGCTTGAGTTTATGACTGAGTCTATGGCCGAGGTTGAGTTTGAGTCTGTAGGCGAGGTTGAGAGGATTCACCCATTTTTTCTTATTCCTTTTGAAGGCAAGTAAGAGGATAAGGAGGAGAAAGAGACTCCATTTCTGAAGAGCTAGAATATGAAGATTCATAGGATGTGGATTTTGAGACCTTAGGTTTCTTGGCAAAAGAGGATTTTCTATTAGCAAGGGTTTTAGTGTGTTTGGGAGGCATTTTATGTAATTAGATATTGAGAATGATGAATTTTGGTGATTGGGAGAGAAGAAACTTAGTTTCGCTCAAGGAAATTTGAGAGAAAATTACGAATAAAGAAGTTAGGTGAAAAGAAAAGTGATAGATGCGCGATAAAATTAGGTTTAAAATGTCTATGTAGCGGCCGCAATTTATCAGTAGCAGCTGCTACTTAACTAAGTAGCGGCTACTACTTAGAGTAGCGAGAGCTACTAAGAGACACAAAAGTTATGGTAATCGCGTAGCAGCCATTACCATATTTGTAGCGGTCGTAATTCTGAGAAGAGATAAAATATAAAATTTTACCCAGATTTGCGAGCGCTACAGCTTGAGTAGTGGCTATTACTTTAATGCGTGTAAAATGGTACACAAATGCCTAGAGTAGCGAGCGTTACAAATGAAATCATCACAAAATATTTCAAGTAATCAAGCATCAATTAATCATCAATCATTTTAATTTATCAACTCACTTCCTTTTAACTTCCCCAATTCACATTTAATAAAATTCAAATGCTCCTTATTTAAGGGCTTTGTAAAGATGTCTGCAAATTGATCATTTGAAGCAACAAATTTACGAGCAATATTATTGTACAATATATTATCTCTAAGAAAATGATGTCTAATATCAATATGCTTACTTTTAGAATGTTGAACCAGATTCTTTGATAAATTGATAGCACTAGTATTATCACACTTAATAGGAATCTTGTCCAAATACACACTTAAGTCATAAATTTGTTATTTTTCCGCAACACTTGTGCACAACAACAAACAGTTGCCATATATTAGGCTTCCACAGTGGATAAAGCCACTTAATTTTTCTTTTTGCTAAACTAAGAAACAAGTCAATTTCCTAGGAATTGACAAGTACCGGAGGTACTTTTCCAATCCATGCAACTTCCGGCAAAATCTGCCTCAGAATAACTAATTAAACAAAAATGCATGTTCTTCGGATACCAAAGTCCTAGATGTTGTGTGCCAATCAAATATTTCAAAATTCTTTTGACCGCATATAAATGAGACTCTTTAAGACATGATTGAAAACGTGTACATAAACACACGACAAATATAATATCTGGCCTACTAGCGGTTAAATAAAGAAAGCTAACAATCATACATTTATACTTCTTCTCCTTAATAGGCTTACCAAGTTCATCCTTGTCAAGCCTAATGATGGAGCTAATTAGAGTTCTACTTGCCTTTACTCCATCCATTACAAACCTTTTGAGAAATTACTTTGTGTACTTTGATTAGTTAATGAAGATGCCTTCCTCACATTGCTTGATTTGTAATCCAAAGAAGTACTTCAATTCTTCCATAATACTCATCTCAAACTCACTTTGCATGTATGAAGAGAAATCCTTGTATAAAACCTCATTAGTAGCACCAAATATTATATCATCAACATATATTTATACAATCAATATGTTATGCATGTCCTTTTTATTGAAAAGAGTTTTATCAACCTTTCCTTTGCAAAAAAAAAGTGTTAAGTCTATTATACCAAGCTCTATGAGTTTGTTTAAGACCATAAAGAGCTTTTTGAAGTTCAAAAACGTGATTTGGAAAATCAAATTGTTCAAAATCGGGAGGTTATTCAACATAAACTTTCTCCTCAATAAAACCATTTTAAAAAAATACTTTTAACATCCATTTGATACAATTAGAAGTTCATGTGACATGCAAATGAAAGTAGCATCCTAATTGCCTTAAGTCTAGCCACCGGTGCAAAGGTCTCATCATAATTTATTTCTTCCTCTTGATTATATCCCTTTGCCACCAATCTAGCCTTGTTCCTAGTGATCACACCAACCTCATCTAGTTTATTTCTATACACCCATTTGGTACCTATTATGTTATGGTTTTTTGGTCTAGGAACCAAAATCCAAACCTTGTTTCTCTCAAATTTATTCAAATCCTCTTGCATTGTCTCAACCCAACTTTCATCCTCTAGGGCCTCATTAATACTCCTAGGCTTAATCTTAGATATGAAGGTTAGGTTATTAACAATTTCTTTGAAAGAAGATCTTGTGACCATACCCTTTGAGGGTTCACCAATTATGAGGTCTTTTAGGTGTTTCTTTTTGAATTTTCAATCCTTTAAAAGTTCATTATCAATAGGTGGATTTTCCACATCCTTGGAAGGATTTCCTAGGTCATCATGATCCTTTAAAGATGAATCAATAAAAGGCTTTAAGTCAATGGATAAATTATGCATATGATCAAATATGTCATCATTCTCAACATGTTCAAATCTATGCACATTAAAAGGACTAGTTTCATTAATTGTAACATGCATAGACTCTTCAATAACTAAAGTTCTTTTGTTAAAAACTCTATAAGCTTTGTTAGAAGTTGAATAGCCCAAGAAAACACCTATATCCATTTTGGAGTCAAATTTTTCAAGATTATCCTTAGTGTTTAATATAAAGAATTTGAATCCAAATACTCTTAGATATGAAATTCTTGGTTTTCTTCAATTTTATAGATCATAAGGAATTTTGTTTAAAATTGATATTATAAAAAGTATATTTGAAATGTAATAAGTACTATTGATAGCTTCGGCCCAAAAGTACTTAGGAAGTGAGTACTCATTGAGCATAGTTTTAACCATATCAATAAGCATTCTATTTTTCTTTTCTACAACTCCATTTTATTGGGGAGTATATGGTGTAGAAAAGTTATGAAAAATTTCCATTTTATCACCAAAGATTTTAAAGTCATGATTAACAAATTCTTTTCTATAATCACTTCTTAAAGATGTGATATAAAAATATTTTTCATTTTGGACTCTTTTAGCAAAAGATTTAAACTCCTTAAAACTTTCATCCTTATGAGCAAGGAATAATACCCAAGTAAATCTAGAGTAATCATTAACAATGACAAATGCATATTGTTTACCTCCAAGACTAGATGTCCTACAAGGGACAAACAAGCCCATATGCAAAAGTTCTAGAGGTCTAGAAAAAGAAACAATATTTTTGGTTTTAAAAGAACTTTTGACTTGCTTGCCCATTTGACATGCATCACACATTTTGTCTTTATGAAACTTGACTTTGGGGAGACCAATTACAAGCTTATTAGACTTAAGATTATCAATATGATTCATGCTAACATCCCAAGCCTTCTATGCCACAACCATACATCATCACACATAGAAACCATACAATCAATATTATCATTATGCATGCTACTAATATCAATCATATATACATTGTCAATTCTATAATCGGCAAACAAAATTTTCTTATCATTCAAATTCTTCACATAGCATTTCTTAGAGGTAAAAGAATTTTTTTTTCATGTCACATAATTGACTAACACTAATCAAGTTATACTTCAAACCATCAACCAATAACACATACGCAAGAGAAGGTTTATTGGTCTTACTAATTTGTTTAATTCCAATTATTTTACCTTTGTCATTGTCTCCAAAGGTTACCTTTCTTCCTTTCTTCTCTTCCAAATTTGAGAGAAGACTTACATTGCCAGTCATATGCCTTGAGCATCCACTATTTAAATTTCATGATTCTTGTTTTCTTATGGATTTGAAGCATACCTACAAATGACGAAAATCATATAGTTTTAGGAACCCAAATTAGCATCAATATATCATAAATGCACATTTCTAATATGACATTTGAAATTTGAATGACCAAATTTCTCACAATAATGACATCTCAAATAAATTTTATACTTTTGTTGAGATTTTGTCCTATGGTATAGTTTGAAATGATATTGAGGCCTATAACCATAATTTGATTTTGGTCTAGAATATGCATGCATGACATGCCTATGCACATTTGTTTTAGGTCTAACATTCTTAGGTGGAGGCATATAATCAATGTGAACATATGAGTTTGATGCCTTTACAAATATAGTCTTAAATGTTGATGGGGCATCACCTCCACTATAGCCAAGTCCATACTTAATTGTAGGACACCTTTGGGATTTAAGTATTTTACCTAAATTTTCTTTACCATTGCAAAGCTTGGACATGCATGCATCATAAGAGTCTAACTTATTTTTCAACAAAGAATTTTTATTTTTTAATTTATTGCATTCTTGATCCCTAAGGTCAATAGCCTTTTTTAAATCAATATTAGATGCACTCAAATCATTTATTTCATTTTTGTAAGCATCACAAGCATCTGAGATTTCATTTGACATTTCTTTCAATTTATCATACTTGTTTTCTAACTTATGATATTTTGAAAGCAATGTATTCATAATTTGCATGGCATCATTATTAAGGTTAAACTCGGAATTACTAACCTCACTTGGAGATGCAGCCTCTTCAATTGCCATGAAGCAAAGATTGGTTACCTCATCTTTACTAGCTTCTTTCTCTTCATCGGAGTCACTTGAATCATTCCAAGTGGTTGCCGATGCCTTTTCTTGAAGCTTTTCTTATTCCACAATCTTGGACAATACGTTTTTATGTGATCAAATTTATCACACTCAAAGCATTTCACTTAACTACCCTTGGACTTCTCATGCTTTTCATATCTTTCAAATGGCTTCTTGTTCTTGTTTTTCCTAAAAATAAGATTTCTTATTCTTTTGGTAAGCAATGCCATGTCTTCATCATATTCGCCTTCATCACTATCAATTGAAGAAGACTCCTTGGAAGTAATGAGAGTTATCCATGTATTCTCTACTTTAATTTTGTCTTGAGATAAAGTAATTTCATATGTGAGAAGTTTTCCCTGCAAGTTGTTAGTTGGGAGCATGCACATGTCATTGGCTTCCTCAATTGAAGTAACTCTTGCTTCCCAATTTTTCTTGGGTAGAACTCTCAAAATCATGCAATTGATATATTCTTTATAGTAATTATTCCTAAGCTTCCTCATTTGATTTACAATCACTATTAGACTAGTGTACATTTCGGATACCTTCTTATTGGGTAACATTTGGAAGAGCCCATATTCATGAGTAAGAATTTGAATCTTCTTACCTTTGACTTGATTTGTTCCTTTATGAGCAGTCTCAAGAGTGTCCCAAATTTGCTTTGTTGAAATGCAATGGGAGATTTTGTCATACTCTTCTTTACTCAAAGCAAAATAGAGAGTATTCATTGCCTTTCAATTCCTCTCATTTGCTTTCTTTTCCGCCGATGTCCATTCAATTTTTGGTTTGATGACTTCCATATCAGCAACAATTTTTGCAGGAACCGTATAACCCGCTTCAACTACATCCCAAAGATCAATGCCATCACTATCTTTGTAGATTTATATTCTATTTTTCCAATAGGGATAGTTGGTGCCATTGAAGTAAGGTGGTCTCATAGTGGAACCCCTTTCAACGATGTCGGTTGCTTGATTTGCCATTTGATCTTTGATCCAAGATGATTAAATCTTTAGAAAGGTGGATTCAAAGCTCTAATACAAATTAAAAGTCCATTAACAACCAAGAGGGGGGGGGGGGGCGGGTGAATTGGTTATTTATAAAAATTAACAACAACTAAAAATAATAAAGAAGAGAATGAGAGAAAATTCAACACCAAGAATTTATAGTGGTTCGGCCAAAACAAGCCTACGTCCACTCCTTAAGATCACACTTGAGTATTTCACTAACTTTGATCCTTTTCACCTATTCAAGATCAAACTTTAAAGTATTTTGGTTCACACTTAACCTTACAATGTGTTTTACAACTAGGCTCACACACAACCCTAAAGAATTACAAGAGATGAGAAAGAAATTATCCAATAACCTTTACCCAACTCTCATAAATTAATTACACTTCAACAACCTTGAAGAATAGCAATTAATTCTCTTTACAATAGAAAACTCAAATATAAGCTTAAGAACACTGGAATGCTCAAAGGTATGAATTAATGCAATAATAATAGTTGTTGTAACCCTATTAACTTTATACCAACCCATATAAATACTCTTCATCTTAAAAGAGTTATTTGGGAGCATTAAATGTGTATTTAATGCAAATCTTCATACTTTCAAAGGCTATTTTTCTGTCAATTTTTAAAGTATAGCGGCGGCTACACAAGGAGTAACGGGCGATACTAAGTAAGTAACGGAGACTACTTAACTTATAGCAAGCGCAACTCATCCTGGAGTAAAGAACTTCATGGCCATGACTTTACTTGTAACGACAATAAATTTTATAAGTAGATGGCATTACTTAACTTGTAGTGGGTGGAACGCTTCTTCTAATTTCTCTAAAAAGCTTTTGTGTCTCTAAGCTATCTCTATAGCGGGCGTTACTCTCTGTAGGAGGCGTTATTGCTCTGTGTTGTCTCTATAATGATTTTGATGATGTAATTGAAAACCAAAACAAAGTGTAAATTAATATACTTGAGTTACAAATGATTATTTAACTTGTGTTTAAGTTTTTATTTAAAAACAGGGATTCACGCCCGTGAACAAGATCAAGTCAACATATGAAATTTACACAGAAAGAATCTTCAAGCCCGTAATAATGATTCACGTCCGTAATTAATTTAAGAATGAATTTGGCTCAAAGTCTCAGAAAGAATTTTCAAGACCGTGAAAAATTATTCACACCAGTGAAATATTTTCATGCCAATGATAGTTGTTCATGCCTAAAAATGATTTAAAATTTGAAATTGGCGTAGATGATTTCAAGGCCGTGAATTTTAGTTCATGCCCGTGAAGATTCATCTTCACGACTGTGAATCGGTAGTTGCCTGTCAACATCATGACTGATTTGTTTTAAATATAGCCATTAGAAAAAGATTTGGAGGTAAATCTTGCATTAAATGTAACTAGAACGGTCACATTTAATCACCATTCATTAAAGACTATAAATACATGAAGATTTGAAATTCTAAAGAGAAGTGAAGCATATATCTAAAGAGAAATCAAATTGTTGTTAATTCATAATCTATTTTTCACATTTTATGAACTCTTTGAGCTTTATTTCTTATTCTTAGAGTTCTTACTAGCTTTTGCTAGTCTTAGCTATTCATACTTCATTATATATCATTGGAATAGCTTTGTATAATTTTGGAGAGACTTAAAAATCTCTATCTCTATTATTGAGAGTAAAAATCTGAATTGTAACTCAGTGTGTAAAGGGTGAAATCCCTGAAAATCTATTGTAATTGATTTGGGTGGTGCATCCGGTTCTAGTGGAATCTCAATATCGGGTTGACATTGAGAGAAGTGGACGTAGGAGAAGGAATTAGACTCCAAACCACCATAAATTGGCAGAGATTTCTTAACTCTTCTCTTTTATCATTACTTGTTATTTGAAATAAATTTGTCTATTTCATATTGATTGTATTTTGTCACATCCCAACTCCAGTGGCGCGACGGTGTGAACAATCATTTTTTACACCCTCAGACTCGTACCAACCCGAACGACATTCTCCGGAACCAAACCCGCTCTCAGACAGACTCGGAGCGGCTTCAGAATGGAGTCGGGGCACGGGTGCCGCCCTCCAGGCTTGGCATTACCGCCACGGTGGCAACCGCCATGCAGCGTGACTCTTTGCCGCCGCGGCCGCCCTCCTTCAGTCCCTGTGCCGCCAAGGCACCATGCATCTTACATGTCATTCCTTAATTGCTCATGAAAATTATTTTAAATTAAGGTTAAAATTAGAAGCCAAGTTCAACCAAATACCTAGTCCCCAAATCCTCTTTGGTTTCAAGGACTAATGCACTTTTTCCTTTGGGATAAAATTGGAGTCAAAATGGGTTTTTACCACAAATTTTCCCAATAAAAATAACTTAAGATGGCAACTGTAACACCTTAGCCTAAACCCTAATAGGGACCTTTAGGGAAATAATTTTTCCTTTCTTATTGATGTGTTATAATATGTGTGAATGCATGGAATATATGTATATGCATGTTATATGACCTGATTTTTAGGTCTAGAGTTG
>CANXYC010423526.1:0-11296 GCA_948193065.1 Aleurites moluccanus | reverse complement strand
AAGCAAATCTGATTTAGAGCCTAAGCTTTGATACCAAACTGATGCGAACCCTAATCGACTTGTTTTGAGACCAAACACCTTTATGCATGGTATGTGACCCCTTGGAAAGCCAAATCAGATTTGAACAAGAAAACCTCGACCCATTGACGAACCTGTGTCAAGAACCTTGGTATAATGGTGAACGCCACAAAGTGATTAGCTTTTATAAGTTCAAAACGATTCTTAGCAAGAACCAAAACTGAGAAAATTTTCTCACAAAAAATTATATTAATCAAAATCTGAAGTGTTAGAAATATATGGGTTTAGCTAAGTATTTATAGTGACTTAGCTATATAAAAACCCTAATTTAAGTTTTCTGATTAAGAATAAACTTCCTAAACCAGGGCAAGCTTTTTAGATAAGGATAACTTCTAAATAAGATAAAAATAAATCTAAATTCGTTTTGGGCTTTAAGTCAACATAAAAAAAGGCCCAAAACTCATTAATTAAGTAATTAAAATATGTCTTTTTCAACCATGAGTTAAAACAAAACATAAGTGGCTCAACACAAGATAAATATGTTCAACATAGAACAATTCAAACTCAGAAAGAGTTAGATTTGTTATTCCAACATGGTAGCTCCTTCTTGCACATGAATCATGGTCACCAAGCTTGATTTATTTTCTTGAATGCCTAGATTGAAGATTGATTCTACCTTGCAATCTTCAATGGTAGATAGATTATTCCACAAGCCTTGAATAAGTCCATTGATTGAATATTTGAACTTCTTTCTTGAATAAGTCCATTTAAAATGCATTGGATCCTTGCTTTGCTTGCTTGTAGTATCTTGATTTGCATCATTCCCTCCCTCAAAGGATTCGACCTCGAATCTTCACCTATATCAAAAGGAGAAAGATCATAAACATTAAAGGTAGCACTAATATTATACTCGCCAGGAAGATCCACTTTGTATGCATTGTCATTGACTTGTTCCACAACTTGGAATGGTCCATCTCCTCTTGGATTCAATTTGGATTTTCTTTGATTTGGAAAACTTTCCTTTCTCATGTGCACCCAAACCCAATCACCAGGTTCAAAGATTACTTTTCATCTACCTTTGTTGGTTGACTTGCAATTTGTTGATTCCTTCTCTCTATATTCTTTTGCATATCCTCATTCAACTTTTTTACTAATTCAGCTTTCTTTTTCCCATCCAAACTACTCCTCTCAGAAACTGGTAGAGGAACTAAATCCAAAGGAGTTAGCGGATTAAAACCATAAACAATCTCAAATGGTGAATAACTTGTAGTAGAATGCATAACACGATTGTAAGAAAATTCAACAAATGGCAAACAATCTTCCCAAGTTTTCAAGTTCTTTTAGATGATAGCACGCAACAAGGTACCTAAAGTTCTATTCACTACCTCAGTTTGACCATTGGTTTATGGATGACAAGTAGTAAAAAATAATAATCTAGTTCCCAACTTATCCCATAATACTTTCCAAAAGTAGCTCAAAAACTTTACATCCCTATCACTAACAATACTCCTTGGAATCCCATAGAGTCGTACTATCTCCCTAAAGAACAAATCAGTGATGTTAGTTGCATCATCAGTTTTACAACAAGATATAAAATGTGCCATTTTTGAAAACCTATTAACAACTGCAAAAATAGAGTCCTTACCCTTTTTTGACCTAAGAAAAACCAACACAAAATCCATAGAAATATCAACCCATGGTTCACTAGGTACAAGGAAAGGAGTATACAAACCTTGTGGCAAAACTTTAGATTTAGCTTGTTTACATGTAACACATCTATCACATATTCTCACAACATCTCTTTTCATTTTAAGCTAATAGAAACGTTCATTTAATGTATCTAAAGTTTTAGTAATCCCAAAGTGACCCATTAAACCACCCCCCATGAGCTTCCTTTACAAGCAACTCATGCATAGAACAAATAGGTATACATAATTTATTTTCCTTAAACAAAAACCCATTCATTCTATAAAACTTACTAAATGCCACTTTCTCACATGCATCATAAACATTAGAAAAATCAGAATCGTCCTTATACAAACCTTTAATAAGTTCGAATCCCATTATTTTAGCATCCATAGCATTAATTAAGGCATACCTCCTTGAAAGTGCATCAGCCACAACATTATCCTTACCTTGTTTGTACTTGATCACATATGAGAATGTTTCAATGAATTCCATCCACTTGGCATGTCTTTTGTTCAACTTACCTTGTCCTTTGAAGTGTTTTAATGATTCATGATACGTATGGATAACAAACTCCTTAGGCTAAAGGTAATGTTGCCAAGTTTCTAAAGCTCTCACCAATGCATAAAGCTCTTTGTCATAAGTAGGATAATTTACTAACGCATCATGGAGCTTCTCACTAAAGTAGACAATTGGTCTCCTCTCTTACATCAAAACAGCTCCAATACCTATGCCTGAAGTATCACACTCAATTTCAAAAGTTTTAGTAAAATTAGGCAAAGATAAAACAAGCGCCGAATTCAACTTCTCCTTAAGCAAATTAAATGCAATCTCTTGCTCTTTATCCCACTTAAAACCTACATTCTTTTTAACTATTTTAGTGAGGGGTGCTGCAATTGTGCTAAAATTCTTAACAAAATGCCTATAAAAACTAGCCAAAATATGAAAATTTCTAACCTCAGTAATTGATTTAAGCGTGGGCCAATTTTTAATAGCACTTACTTTTTCTTCATCTACGTCAACACCTATAGCACTTACAACAAAACCCAAAAACACAATTTGATCTAAACAAAAATAACACTTTTGAAAATTAGAATAGAGCTTTTCTTCCCTTAAAACATGCAAAACAACCCTTAAATATTATAAATGTTCATTCGAATCTTTGCTATAAATTAATATATCATCAAAATATACAACTACAAACTTTCCTATAAAAGCTCTCAAAACATGGTTCATTAATCTCATGAAAGTACTAGGAGCATTAGTTAAACCAAAAGGCATAAATAACCATTCATATAAACCATATTTAGTTTTAAAAACAGTTTTCCATTCATCACCTTCTCTCATTCTTATTTGATGATACCCACTTTTTAAGTCAATCTTACTAAAAATGCAAGAGTCATGTAATTCGTCCAACATATCATCAAGTCTTGGGATATGATTCTATACTTTACTGTGATGTTATTAATTGCCCTACAATCAACACACATACACCAAGTACCATCCTTTTTAGGCACAAGTAAAATAGGATCTGCACATGGACTCATACTTTCTCGCACATACCTCTTTGACATCAACTCCTCAACTTATCTTTGCACATACCCCTTTGACATCAACTCCTCAACTTATCTTTGTAGTTCTTTTGTTTCTTCAAGATTACTTCTATAGGCTGGTCGGTTTGGAATTGATGCTCTAGGAAAAAGATCGATTTGATGCTCGATACCTCTAATGGGTGGCAATCCACTAGGTATTTCCTTGGGAAAGATATCTTTGTATTCCTGCAATAAAGAAACAAAAACACTAGGCAAGGAAGGATTAAGTTCATTAGTATTTAAATAGACTTCCTTGTACAAAAGTACAAGTATGGTTCAATTACAATATAATGCATCCTTAATATCACTCTCCTTTGTATAAAAACTCAAGTGTTTCTTTTTGCTCACTTTCTCTTTCGACTTTTTTTGTTTTTCTTTTCCCTCATTCGAATGCACTATTTCTTTCTTTTTCTCACCCTTTTATGTTTTTGCCACACTTTTCACACTCTCTTTCTTTTCTTTGCCCTCGGCCTCACTTTTTCCACTCATCTCATCACTTCTTTGTCTTTTCAATTCATATTCATATATTTCCCTTGGTGAGAGAGGTACAAGGATAATATGCTTTCCATCTTTGTCAAAAGTGTAATGATTTGTGAAACCATTCTGTATGGTCTTTCTATCAAATTGCCAAGGCCTCCCCAACAATAAATGACCAGCTTGCATAGGTACTATATCATATAAAGCCTCATCTTTGTACCTACCAATAAAAAATGATACTAGAACTTGCATGATAACCCTAATTTCCCCACAATCATTCAACCATTTCAGTTTATAAGGCTTAGGGTGTTTTATGGTAGGTAAATTCAGTTTTTCAACTAAGGTGGTACTAGCAACATTAGCATAACTGCCCCCATCAATTATCATGTTACACACCTTATTGTTTACAAAGCATCTAGTATGAAATAAATTCTCTCTTTGTTGGTTATCTTCTTCTTCTTGAGCTTGTGCATTCAAGGCTCTCCTTGCAACTAGCATCTCACCATGGACGGGCATTACTACTTCATCAACATCACTAGCATCTTCTAATGGTGGCATGGAATCGGCATCACTATCTTCTTCTCCTTCGTTAGCCGAAACAATCTCCTCATCATGTCTAGTTGTCATAGCTCTTTTATTGGGACATTGTGAAGCTATATGACATGTTCCCAAACAACGAAAATATTTAATATCTTTGTAACGAGTTTGAGAATCAGATTTACCTTTGTCCTTCACTTTGTTGAATTCTTTGGATGAGTCGATTTTGGGCTTGAATGGAGTCTTTTCTTCTTTCTTCCATTCTTCTTTCTTCCGATTGGATCTATATGAATTTATAGAACCAAAAACAAACCGATTGTTGTTTCCCTTTCTTTTTAATTGCCTTTCTACCTTATGGCAACATGCAACATATCCTCAAGCTCCACATAATATTGTAGTTCCACCACATTAACAATATCTTGATTCAACCCATTCAAAAATCTAACCATAGTGGCTTCTCAGTCTTCCTCTACAATCGCTTGAATCATTACTACCTCCATCTTTTTGTGATACTCTTCCACACTCTTGGAACCTTGAGTAAGTCTTTGCAATTTATTGTACAACTCTCTGTGGTGGTAGCTAAGGACAAAACGCCTTCTCATTATAGCTCTCAAATCTTCCCACTCTTCAATAGGTCTTTCTCTATTCCACCTCCTTTTTTGCTTGGTGTCATCCCACCAAGTAATGGTATAATCAGCAAATTTAGCAACTGCCAACTTTATCTTCTTGGATTCGGAGTAATCATGGCAATTAAAGACAAGTTCAATCTTCTTCTCCCAATCTAGGTAAGCCTCATGATCAATTCTTCCGCGGAAAGTAGAAATTTTTAGTTTTATTCTCCCATTGTCTTCTTGCTTGTTTCCTCTTATATTCCTCCTTTGGTCGACCTCGACATTATCAAATTCGCTATTCGAACCCTCATCATCAGTAATTTGCCTCTGAACTCCTCTAGCTTGCCTTAAAGCACTTGGATTATGTCCCCTTGTGGTTGAACCTTCTAGTCTCTCCATTCAATCGTTCATCTCTACAAATTATAAGTTCATGGCTTGGAAGTCCTTTTCAAATACCTCCAACTTAAAGGCAATGTCAATTGCTTGAATGTCTTTTATTTCATTATTCATTGTGATAATTTGTAAAGAATGTTAGGAAAGCAAAAGAATTTCTCACTTCACTCCCTTACGTGTTTCACTCAAGTATTCATGTACTCAAGTTCACTCGTATTTAATCACACAGTTTTCAATGGCTTTTCTCTGGATGAGCTCACACTCTTGCCTTCTACCACTCAACTCTTGCTTAAAGTTCTTACAAAAAATACTCAAACGAATCAAAGTACTCAAATTGCAAAATTCATCAACTGATCAAGTGTAAGTATAAATTTTTGACACAAATTAATAAATCTAGCAATCGAAATGGACAAGGACTTCCTTGAGGAAAAAAAAAACGATTTGATAGAAATGAAATCGAAAAGAAAATAGACGCACTAGGACTTGAATTCAATTAAACAAAAAAGGAAAATAATTTAAACGATCAAGAATAATTAGCAATAATTATTTTCAAGTAACAAAGAAGTAGAATTATGCAATTCGAAGAATTAAAGAATAAACTTTAAGAGTTTTCCTAACTTGTTTTTTATCAGCTTCTTTCTTTTTTTTATTACTAATTTTTTTTTAATGCTGATTTTTTTTTATCAAACAAGTATTTAGCAACTCAAACGAAGACAAACGGAATTGAATTTTTTTTCTTTTTTTTTAATTTTAATTTTAAGTAGAAACAAATATACTTATGACTTAAATAAGTAAGGAACACAAAATGAAAAAAAAAAAAACAAAAACAAACAAAACGGAATGAAAAAAAAAACGTAATAACAAGGTAAAATAAAGATAAGCAAATCTGATTTAGAGCCTAAGCTCTGATACCAAACTGATACGAACCCCAATCGACTTGCTCTGAGACCCAATACCTTTACGCTTGGTAAGCAACCAATGCAAAGCCAAATCAGATTTGTAGCAAGAAATCTTGACCCAATAGCAACCTATGCTAGAGAACCTTGGTATAATTGAAGAACGCCATAAAAGGATTAGCTTTGATAAGTTCTAATGATTCTAACGAGAACCAAAAATTGAGAGAATTTCTCACAAAGTTTATATTAATCAAAATCTAAAGTGTTTTTAAATACACGAGTTTAGCTAAGTATTTATAGTGACTTAGCTATATGAAAACCCTAATATAAGTTTCCTAATTAAGAATAAACTTCCTAAACCAGGGCAAACTTCCTAGATAAAGATAAGTTTCTAAATAAGATAAAAATAAAACCTAAATTAGTTTTGGGCTATAAGCTAATATAAAAAAGGCTCAAAATTCACTAATATACTTAATTTTAATATATTTATACAACCCATAAATATATTATACTAAAACTAATTAAATAAGATTAATTAAAATCTGATATGCATAGGACCCTACTTGGGATTATATCAGCTACAACACACTCAATGAACAAATGCTCAACAGATTTCTCACCATGTGAACAAATCAAACTGCTTACCTCCATATTTGGAAGTCTAATAGCTAAGCTTTTTTGCACACTGATCCGATCATGCAACAACCGCCATATAAAGATTTTCAATTTATTAGGAACTGCAAGTTTCCAAATTGATTGCCATGGAAACTCACCTGTTAAATGTCTTGGTGCATTCCTCTATGGATATAAAGATCTCGCTAAGTGATTTCCAGATCTGACCATGTATTTACCCGAGCTAGTACCATGCCAAATGCGTTTATCAATCTTATTGACTAAAGGCAAATGAATGGATAAAACTGTAGTGCGCTTAGCTCATAAACAACCTACTGCACTAAAGAACGATTTCACAAACCAATTTCACTATCAATTAATTAAGAAACCCATTGAATATCGTTCCTCGTATCCTCCCTAATTCTCGCCTTGAAATGAAAAGTAGTGGGCAGCCACCCATCATCACGTATCATTATGTCACATCCTAAGCCAATTTGCCATCGGATTCCTTAAGCCAAAAGCTTCATTCCTAATAAAATACTTTGCCATGCCCATGAAGGGTTAGCTCCTGCTCCTACATTCATAAAATCCGAGTGTGGAAAGTAATTTTCTTGCATAATTTTATACAACAAAGAGAAAGATCACACGTTAGCCGCCAACCTTGCTTAGCTAAAAGTGCCAAGTTAAAGGCCTCAATATCCTGAAAACGAAGACCACCATCTCCTTTAAATTGATATAATGTATCCCATTTTACCCAGTGAATCTTCCTTCCATTCCCTTTGTATCCCCACCAAAAATTTGCAATGCTACGACTAATATCCTTACACAAGCTAGAAGGGAGCTTAAAATAAGACATCGAGTAAACAAGTATCAATGTAGCAACAACCTTTATCAAAACTTTCTTACCCACAATAGAGAGAGTTTTAGCCTTCCACTCTTGAAGCTTTTTAATTATTCTCTCCCTAATTGAAGCAAAGGTCTCATTCTTCTATTTAGAATAAAGGAAGGTAAACCCAAATACTTATCTTGAACCCCAATACTACCAATACCTAATCAACTAGCTAACTCACAACGAAGTCCATAAGGTGTATTCTTACTAAAAAAGACGGTATATTTTTTGAGATTAATTTGTTATCCACTAGCAATCTAATACTCTTGCAATAACTCAAGAAAATTATCACACACTATAATAAAAGCCTTGCAAAAAATGATGGAATCATCTACAAACAAAAGATGAGAAATTGATGGACACCGAGGATTAATACCTAACCCATGAATCCTTCGATCCCTCTCTGCTTGTAATAGCAAATTACTAAACTCTTTAGCACATAAAATAAATAAATTAGGGGATAATGGGCACACTTGTTGGAATCCTCTCAATGGCTTAAATGTCACACCCACTTTTAGGCCGCGACGGTCCTAGGGCACAGGTAGACTTAAAATCACCGAAAACTCGTAAAACCCATGAACAGTCCATTATTAATCATTCAATCAATTTTAATTCATTCATCAATGCTTCAATTCCATTTATGTAAATAGGCTAATGGAAATCAATAACAATATCAAGTATGCATTAAAAATATTTCGGCACAATGGCTTTCAATACACGTGTTTACTTATCAATCAGTACACAATAGGCATTCCAATATCAATAACAATCAATAAATATGGATAAATTTCAATCTTTAAGAAGATCAAAGAATGATCAACAATAACAAGTGACATTTAATCAAGAAGGAAACATACTCATTGGGTTAACAAATCAAAACATGAGTATGCATAAGGATGTATACAATACTCACCTCGCTAATAACTTGTACATTTCCCTTTTCCTTTATCCTTGATTCATTGCCTTATCTCTTTTGATACCCATCATATCTCTTATTCATTCTTGACTCTACATATCCAATTAATTTTTATTTAGATACTATTTAACATAAAATTACATTACTTATATTAAAGAAAATTCCTTAAATTTCCAAGTTACTAGGGTTTTTTTGTGCAAAAGTCTTTAATGGCAGCATGTGTTCCATTGCTCATCTCTCTCTACAATTATCCAATTGCTTCAATTATTGTTCCTGATTAAACTTAACATATAGGGTTCTAACATATCCAAATTTCACATTAAAATCATTACTACATAATTTATGGTGTTAATTTAAACTTAAACCTCTAACCAGTCCTACTGCCTGCATTCTGTCTACAAATCTTATTCTGGCAGGTATTGTTCCTTTGCTAATAACTCAATCAATACTAAACCAATTACTATAATTCCTTTTCCTATTGAAATTATACATATAGAATTATAATATATACAAATTTCAGAATTTTTGGATCACTGTATAATTATTAGTAAATTTTTAAAATTAAATTATTGCCCTGAAACCTTTATCCAGATGTGCCCTGTTTTTATGCCTATAATTAATTTTGTACTCATTTTTTTACAGTAATTTAGATAATACATAAATGAACATTTTTTATTTTTAATACTTTCTCTAATTCAAACTTTAAGGTCCTCAAATTAATATAATTATGTAACCTATGTTCTGTTAAATAGTCATTCCGAGCAGTCTACACTTATGACCTAATATCTCATAAACCACAATTCAAATTGTAAAACACTTTTAAATTCTTATATATAAGACATAAATGAATATTTTTCATGTTAACATTTCTTCTAATTCTGTCTCCATCATTATATACAATAAAAACACAGTAGCCTTTTTCAGGAAACTTAATTCCAAGTCAGTCACAGTTTTTACCCAATAAATCTTTCCTCACTTCTAATTTTTCAAATTTCTTTTACAGACATCTAATTAACATATTTATCTACAACTTTTATGTTTTAACTATCCTCAAATTCAGTCTTTAAAATTTTGGATTATTGCATATAAGTTATTGTTTCAACACAGATTCAAAATCCCATTTAAATCCTAGCTCACGTTCAACCTCTTTAGCTCAAATAACTCAAATATTTACCAAATCAAACCATTAAACTCTTAAATTAAACTAAAAAAAAACTGAAGTTTAAGAACCTTACCTTAAGTTAAACTCTTGGATTCCATCCTCTTTGACCCCTCCAATTGCTTAAATTTCAAGCGTTCTATTAACTATCTTCATCAAGTTTCTTTCTTCCATTAATCTTTCCTAATCTTTTTGTTTAATGATTTCTATGAAATTGTAGGAGTAATTCTTTTTTTATTTTTTTTTTCTATATAAGTGGTTCGGCATCCCCAAATCAAATAGATAGCTTTCTTCTATTCTATATATATATATATAAAAAGCTAATAGAAATTGCAAGGAAGAAAAAACTTTGAAGAAAATTCTATAAACAAAACAATTGTCAAATTCTTGTTAAAACTTAAGAAAATATCATCAAAATATTTTTTTTTTGTCCCTTCTGTTGAATATGCAGCCGGCTATTCCTTTTTTTGTTCTAGAATGGATGGGTCCAACACCTTGAATAATTACACTTTGGCCCAAAATTTTTCTTATTTGTATTTTTTATCCCAAAACATTTTGTAATTTATTCTGTCTATTCTATTTAGATTCAACATCAAGTGTGAGGAGTGAAATACCTTATTTTAAGTTATTTTATCATTAAAAAAATAGTTATGGGTTATTTCTAGATCCCAGGCAGTTGATTTTCAAAATTGCTCTCAAAGTTGCCTTTATTTACAATTTTGCCATTACTCTCATTTTCAGTGTTCCAAAATATTTTTCGACTCTTTCTTTTCACCATAATTTCACATAAAATTAACCTATTTAATCCCCCCAAGTTTGGGTAAAAAATTCTTAAATTAGTCGGACTATTATTTTTCCGGCAGTGTTCTCGACACCGATGATTTTCAGAAAAGTTTTGTATTTGCCTGTGTCTCTAAAATTATTTTCCATCGTTTCAATACTTTTAAACTATAAACTGAGAATTAAATCATGCATATAAGATAGAGCTTCCTAGGGTAATAAATTAAAGAATCCAATGGGTTCACCATTAATCATAACAAAGTAAAAAACTATAGAAATACACTCCATAATCCAAGAAACCTAGCGTCTACGAAAAATCATAGTGATCATCATTGTTTCACATAATTTCATTCAATTCGGTCATATGCTTTAGACATGTCAAGCTTTAGGGCCATATCATAATTATGTCCGCTTTGACAATTTTTCAAACTGTGCATAAGTTCATGGGCAATTAAAACATTATCAGTGATCAACCGACCATCAATAAAAAGTACTTTGATATGGACTAATTGTAACACCTTAACCTAAACCCTATTAGAACCCTTAAAGAGGGATTTAGGGGAAAATTTTTGCTTTCTTTATAATATGCTTATATGATGTATTTATGCATGAAAATGATAGTTATGCATGTTATATGACTTTATTTTAGGCATAGAAGTGATTTAAAGGCTGTTAGGACAAAATCAGAAAATTTTGAGTTTTTGGTGAACTGGGGGCAAAATGGTCATTT
>CANXYC010423239.1:0-14575 GCA_948193065.1 Aleurites moluccanus | reverse complement strand
AAGGTAACAATTCATACATCAAAATATCATCATCCTCAAATGACTAACTACTGAGCTCTAGAGAATACTCCCATTACATATTGTATCATAATACCATTCAATCAATATACATAATTACATATCAAAAGAATTACAATGGAAGCTTCTTGGGATGAATAAGTTAAGAAGCTTGATCTTCTCTACTAGCTCCCACACGAGCTACACTATCACCTGAAATCCACAGAAGAGGAGTGAGCCTTCAACTCAGTAAGATATGAACATGCAGTAAGAAAGAAATACATATATATACTTATATAAATATATATATATATATATATATATACAATCCGAATGAAACATTCATTTCAAGAACCTGGTGAGAATCAAAATGTGGTTAGGCTTACAAAGAAACAAGAGTGCTTACAATCGAATAGCATTATCAAATATCATGGTAGAACTATAGAATGAATCGATAGCCATGCTACCTATCATAACAAAGCGCATCAGTAGTGCTTGCTACCTTATCACAAACGCATGCTTGGCCAGGAATACGCCAAGAGCTCGTGGTCCCCTCTAGGTGGAACACTGGTAAAAACCCTACCAGCTGGGTTCCCAAAGTGCACGATGAACCAATGAATTTACTCTCATTGGGAAGAGCGTTCTATCCATAGGGTCAAATGGTTACAATCTCATAATAAAAAAAAATAAAAAAATAAAAAAATATTGGTCGCAAGACCATCAACATATAATATAAATTCAATCATGATAGCAAATGGTTTCATCTGGACCTGGTCCAAAGAAGAATGACCAAGCCATTTGCATTCATGTACTGTAATCAAAAGGGGCAATTCAATAACTGTTTAAGAACATCATAGGGATTTCAAATAATAAGTGCATTTAACAATATCATGTATATAGAAATCTTTATAGGTGATCAATAAGAATGCTCAGTCATGACATTTCAAAGAAACAATGGCAAATGCAAAGTTCATACTTACCTCAATACAGATTTATTCTTGAATTCCTTTCAATAATTTGCTCAAGTCCTAGCTCCTCAATTTCTTTGATTTTCTTTTCCTAAGAAATTTTTTTCAAATATTCAAAATTAGGGTTTTCTCTAATCAATATTCCATATGATCTCTAAATATTTAATTATCTTAGAGGTTCTATTCTTAATTTCTAACATCAATTTAATTATCTCTTAAAGAAAAATCTGCATTTAATTCGGATTTACTGTTTATGTTACTATTTATGACAGTGCATAAATCTTGATTCCTCCATTATTAATTACAATGTATAACTTTAAAATGTTTGCAATAAATTCCTTACACTCATAATAAATTATTCTAACTGCCAGATTAAACAAATCTAAAGAAAAATGAAATTTGAAGAAATTTACCTTATTTCTCCAAAAACTGCTCCACTGAAATATCTTGCTTAAATCTGACAATTTCTGCCTTAAAATATGTTAATCTAGAGTTCTAATACATTAATTTGAGTATTAATGCCTTAGAAAATAAAATGAGACTAATCTGAGAAAAGACTGAATTTAACGAAGAAAGAAGGAAGGAAAAATCGTGAAAACACTACTGGGTTGCTGGGGTTAAATAGACCACTGCCCCAGAAAACACGCTTTCTAGCTCGCCAATCCGCCTCGCATTTCCCAGCTCGCCAAACTGATCCGGCAATGCCACTTCGCTAATCCAGCTCGCATATGTCACCTCACATATGCTACCTCGCCAGACTCTTTTCGCGAACTCTTCCTCGCATATGCCACCTCGGCAATGCTTCTTCACCTCTTCGCCTCTTCGCTTCTTCGTTTCTTCGCCAACTCGCTTCGCCTATCTCCCTCTTTGCCAAACTCTTCTTCACAAACTGCCACTTCGCATATTCCCTCTTCGCATAATGCCTCTGTGCATAATGCCACCTCGCCTTTGCTCTTCGCCAAATCCTCTTCGCCTTTCCTCTTCGCCAAATCCTCTTCGCACATGCTACCTCGCATATGCTTCTTCGCCAATTTCCACTTCGGCAATCTCACTTCACCACTTCGCATTGCTAGCTCGCAAAATGCCACTTCGCATTTTGCTGGCTCACCATACCAAGACTTTGCTAAGTTGAAACCTTTCCTGGACAACTTATCGCATTGCTAGCTCGCAAAATGCCACTTTGCATTTTGTTGGCTCACCATACCAAGACTTTGCTAAGTTGAAACCTTTCCTGGACAACTTACACTTAACCAGCTCGCAAATGAGCTATAAATATCCAAACTTACTAATTCTTTTTGCCACTTAAAATAAACTTGCTGGGGCACAACATATCCAAATTTAAATCACTAAGACCAACACATAGACCATGGTGACTCTCTAAAGGTTACCCAGACTTACTGCCCCAAAATCCAACCGAACAGAACTGAGAAAATCCACTCTCCACTGAGATATACTTATTCAAAAATCCTAAAATTTAACAGCCAACATCACACATAAAGGAACATTTTTCATGTTTACACCTTTGGCTAAATCTATCTCAGTCATTCCCAGTAATTTCAAACAGACACAGACTTCCTGCAGAACACTCAACCAAACCAGTCCTACTCAAAGGGACATAACTCATCACACATACAGAATTCTGCCAAACCATTTTATAAAATTTTAGTTAAGACATAAACTCACAACTTTCATATTTTACACTTTGCCAAATTATTTCTCTAAGAATATGCAATCAACCTCACAATTTCCTTTAACTAGAAATTCTAAAATTTTTCAAACATTCTTATATTGAATTAATTAATTCTTCAAACATACAATTTAATAAAATACTATAAAAATGGCAGAAATTACACTCACAAAATCCACCCTGCAACCAGAAATTTCTGAATTTCCTCAAACATTTATATCTTCAATTAATTAAATTCAACAAACATACAATTATTAAAATAGCCCAAAAATGACAGATATTACATTCCATATCTCTATGTTACAAAAGTATGTATCTGATCCATCGCATGTATTGGAGGTACAGGATATTGGGGTTAACGAAGACTTATCATTTGAGGAGTTACCTGTAAAGATTATGGATCGACAAGTCAGTCAACTAAGAAACAAAGAAATCCCAATGGTCAAAGTGCTTTGGAAGAATCAGACGATGGAGGAGTGCACATGGGAGAGCGAGCAAGATATGAAGGACAAGTATCCATTCCTATTCCAACATTGAGGTATATGTTTAATTTAATTTCGAGAACGAATTTATTTGAAGGAGGGTAAAATGTAATACCCTAAAAAAAACCTACCATAAATGCATGTTATTATTCTCAGTTTTTGTTTTGGAACCATTGAAATAACTAAAAATAATATTAGAAACACGGTTAGAATGCAAATGAGATATTTTTTCAGAAAACGTCATGTTAATTACATTACCAAGAAAATAGCAGTCCGGTCGATAGATGAATTTCTGAGTCAGACAAGAAGGTAAATAATTACATAAATATATGTGTAATTTTGATAAAAAGAAAGAGGTGAAAAATATTTAAGAACACTTAAAAGTAATGGAAAAATCATAAATAAATAGAACTTTAGGGGTATAGTGGAAAAATGGACTGTCTAAGTTTCAGAACGACTCTGAAACTATTTTTATAATAAAGTATAAATAAAAATAAGCTATTTGAATCCCGACTTTGAAATCCAAATCCCAACAGAATTGTCAGAATAAATTTCAGAAGGAAATATGAAAAAAGTATAATTTAAGAAAAGTTTAAGGGCCAAAATGAAATTTGCAATTTTTTACTTAGTATATAAGCCATACTTAGCAAATTTTTTGCATTTCTTCTTCCTCTTCTCCATTTGGCATAACCTATTTTCTTCTTCTCCCACCAATTTTCCTTCAAATTTCTTAAGGAAAAATCAAAGAAAACTTGCAAATCAAACTTGTTCTTCCATTTCCCAACCTTATTTCTCTTGGAAAATCAAAGGAAATCAAGAATCGTCACCTTTGGATTTTCGGGCACTTCATCTATTTGAGGTAAAATGTTGATTTGTTTGATTTTATATTTGATTTAGATGTTATAGATGTCAAATAGAATGGGTTTTATGTTTGATTGCTTCAATTGATGCATTTAACCTAAGTTGTATGAACTAGCTAGTTGATTATGAGTTATTTTATATTAATTAAGTTTAGATTATATTAATTGGAGGCTAATGGATGAACTATTTGTGATTGGTTTGGTGTAGAAAATTAAGATTGCCAAAGTTGTCAATTTTGCCTCCTTTGAAGCTTTAAGTGGAAAATAAATTTTCCAAAGCAATTGGAAGTGTGAGGTGAGTCTTTTATGCATCAAATAACATGCCTAAGGTGTTATATTGTTGATTGAAATTCTCCCTTGTAATCCCACTTTTGGCCGAACGTTGCATTGGTTTTTGCTTGATTTTCCTAAGGTTTTTGCATGTCATTTTGATCCTTCAATTGTTGTTTATTTTCCTAAGGTTTTTACATGCCATTTTGATCCTTCAATTGTTATTTATTGTTGTGTATCGAATGCTTATTCAATTGCATATATTGTGTGTTATTGTTGATAATTGGAGCAATATTAGAGTTGCACCCAAACCTTGTTTAATTGTCCATCCAAAGTTATTATGATAATACAAATTGTTTCACAGACTTGTATTGTTATTGATTATAATGTTATTGAATCCTATTCATTGATATTGTTTCTTTGATGATATATATTATTTTTCATACCATATAAATGTGTATTTGATAGAACTACCTGACTGATGGGTAGTGGATAAAATCCATCGGCATTGTGTACAGTGATCCAGTGGACAGGGTTAATAGTCCAGAACTCTAGCTAGGAAGGGACTTGTATTAACCATGAGGCCTGGCCTGCCTTATGTATTTCACTGATACTTACTGTTACTGTTATCGGCTCCTTAGTCTATTATTTACACATGTAGACTTGACAGTTAATTCTAATAATGACAATGCATGTCTTATTATTATCTTGTATTGTACCCTATGGACTTTGGTGTGCTTTACCTTTCCTTTGTCACTACCCATTTAAATTTTATTGATTATCTTATCCTATATTTATTGAACTGTATATTGAGCTCACTGAGTATTTATATACTGACTCTGTAGTGGTTTTAAACTTTTCAAAATAGAGTAGTGACTTAGTTCCTAGTTTCTTTTTTAAGGAAGCAGACTCCATTTGTAATGTAATTACTGTGATATACTATATATGGTTATTTTCTAGTTATGCTCCATAGTCTGTAATAATTGGTATTAGAAGAATATACTATATGATTATTTTATTGTGTGATGAATATTTTATTACTAGATTGATAGTGAACTATTTAGATTGAATATGGATTTTAAATGTGATATTGGTATTTACTGTGGATTTAAGATTGTGGTACTTGGTTCTACGGGTATCGGTTGCCTTTGGTAGTTTCTGCATCCTAGGATTGTCATGCCCCGATATCGGGTCGTGACAACACCATTACCAAGAAAAATAAGTTTTGATACCATTGTCAGAGAAAATGAGTTTTGTCTGAGCTTTGCTATTTCATATGACTTTAATTGAAAAAAAGTCGGTAATGTTCTTTCCTAATAATGTAGAGTTATCTCTTCATTTTTTTTTTCATTTTGCTTTCGAAAAAGATCCTTAGCAAATGGTTCTAATCTTATTTTCTGCCTATGCAACCTCTAGGATTGAGTCCATCATACTTATCGGATGTCTCGTAGGATGGAGAACACTTTAATTGGCATGTTGTCCCATATAGGTATTCAGGAGGAGCGGCTTTGCCAGTCAGAGGATACCCATCAACATCATTGGAAGGGCCATTAGCTTGTACTTTTTTTTCTTTCTCTTGTTATTTATCAGTCCCAAATTTATGCATGATGATGTTTGATGTTATGACTTTATAAATGTTATGAATGTTGTGTACGCATGATGCTAACTTTTGGATGATTTAACTCTAAACCCCCTATTTTATGAAATGCATGTGTGCATTTTACATGATCCTAAATAATCTATGCAACTAAAATGCAAATTCGATATATTTATATAATAACCCTAATTAAATTCTAAAATGATTAAGGATAGTTTTAAGAAACTAGAATCGGTAGTTGAATTTTTATAAAATTTAAGAAGTATATTGCTTAGAAATAATTATAGGATACCTTAAATAGATGGCCTAGCATCGTAAGAAAAATAATTAGGAGATTAAATGAAGTTAAAAAAAAAGTGCTAATTAATTAAATCAATTAAAAGACTTAAAAAGGAAAACCTAGAAAACCTAAGATTGGACACTCTCCGGTGTTCGATTTTTAGTAAATTCCAAAGTAGTATTTTATCTGATTTTTTTTAGACACCTTGATGAACAAAGGATAAGTTAAAAATAGAATTGAGTGAATTTGGTAAAATTTAAATGCTTAAGTAGTGAATAGAAGAGCAAGAAGTGAAAAATGACAATTTAGTAAATTTTGAGAGATAAATTAAAAGGTTAATTTGATTAATTTAAAAAAATATAAAATAATCAAAAAATGGGCTAGGTGGTCTTCCACTCCACCAAAAAAATTGAGATTTATTTATTTTTTCTTTTCTTTAATTTATCTTCATAACATTTGGTCTTCATTCATTCGACTTTCTTTTTCTTTAAAATTTCTATTTTCAAAGTTATAATTGGTTATAAACTTATATAAAAAAATATAAAAAAATCAAAATTAATCATCTTCTTTATTTTCTCATTGTTGGCCGAAATTTAAGGGGGGTTTCTTTAAAAAATTTTACTCATCTTTTCTTCCATAAATTACTCTTCCATCACCTCAATTCACAAGCTTTCCATCAACTAACCTTCCTTTTTTCATCAATTTTGTTGGAATCTTACCAAAAGCTAAAGAAAATTCTTTGAAGTCTCTAAGAGGTAATACTCTTATCTAGTTTTATAATTCAATTTTATAATTTTTAGTAATAGATTATAGGTTTATGTAGTGAAAGAAAGAGAAGTTAGAAGTAAATCTTTGGAATTTTAAAATTTTTATATCTTGACAGTAAGTTGGAGGCTAGTTTTTGGAATATTAGATTTAGATTTTAAGAATCCACAGAACATACTAGATATATATGTATAGAAAATATTCCTTTAAGGAAGTTTTGTAAAATTCATGTTGTGTAAAGAGATATGAGACACTGAATGTTGTTGGCTCGGGTTAGAATTTAGACTAAGAAACCCTACAGTATTTTGCATTTTTTAGGACTTTAAGTTCAAAATCAGAGAAAACTAAAAACATGAAAAATGTTTCTCTGTTAAATTTCAGTAAAAACATTACAGTATTTGTATATCTATACATCGAGTTATGAATAAAAAAATAGAGGTTATTCGGATAGAATTTACAGGATAGATTTTAGGATGAATGGCAGACTTAGAAAATTCACTATAATTCATGTAATGCTTAAAAAAATCTGAATTTTAAGTATGTTAAACCCTAATATGTATAGTTTAATTAGAAGAAGAAATAAAGCAATTGGATGAGTATAACTATAGATATTAACAAAGGAACTTGGACTGCCAGAAATCAAGTTTTAGGTTTTGAGAGAGAGAGTTACAATTTGATTCCTATTACATAAAATTAAGATAAATTGAGTACTAAAATATTTGAATTGGTTTTGTAGATACAAAGGATAAAGGAGAAGAAGATAAAGTAGTAGACTATTCCTTTTGTTTGTGTTAAAAGTGAAGTGTTGGGGAACTTGGAGCTAGAGTTAGAAATGTGAGTATTGTATAAGTCATTTTGCTTAAAATTGAATCTAATTGAAATTGTTAATATTTCCTTGATTGATATCTTTAATAGCCAAATCATTATATAACCTTCATTGTTTTACTATTGCTTCAAATTGTTCATTAAACCTTTTAATTTATTAATTGAATATATTGAAATTGATATTGCATCTTCGATCCATTACAATTGTGAACCCTGAATTGAAACCCAATTTGATTTAATCAATGACAGGCCTACTCACCTGATGGAGTAGGATAACAATTTCATCATACATTGTGGACAATGAGACTTTTACAATGAACCCTAGCTGGGAGAGATGTTCTCAGACATATAGTATGATCAGTTGTATAAGTGATAAGTATGCTACCAGCTGTAGTCTATGCTTTTATACAGAGATTATAAATCTATCATTAAAGTAAAGCACTTATTGATACCTTATTATATTGATTACCTTATATTAAATATTACATTATAACCCTAACCGAGATTCTTGATTATATACCTTATGCATATCCAAATTAATATACAATACCAATGGCTATATCAATTTATTACTCTTTATTGTTGCTTATAAGTGAAGTGATATATATACTACTCACTGAGATTTTATCTCATTCTTTTAGTGATTTATTATTTTTCAGGGGATCGATAGATAGGTACGGTTCCAACATCGTCTTCTTCAGTTTCGAACCATACATATATATGTATTGTCTCCAAATTTTGATATTTTATTTTGTAGATGCTCTATGGTTTATAAATTGATTAACAATTATTTTGATATATGTAAATATTAAATACTATATAAAGGATGATTAATAATGATATAAGTATATGAATCTATATAATAGTATAGCTTATTAAGTACCTATGATGAATGTTGATTTGGAAATTAATGAAATGTTAAGGATGAATTTTCTTTTGAAGATGAGAGTATAAGGATGAAAATATTGGAAGTGTATTTCTTCTATAGGTTGTGTTGTTAGAATTTAATTAAGAGAGGGACATTGGTCCTAGGTAATTATTGGAAAATAGAGAAAACTACGCAAAAATATTCAAAAAATTGTTAATTGGGGTTTTACGGGTTTAGGTGGCCTTACGCCTTCTCAATCCCTAGGACCGTCATATCTCCTGAAGTGGAGGATGTGACATTCGTATCATAGTAAAGATTAAAGTTTAAAATAATTAATTAAGAATAAGTATCTTAAAATGTAAGTGAACCATAGAGCAATAGGAATTTCTGTGTCATGAATTGCCTGTTATTTATGTTATTTGCGTATCGTTAACTAATAAATGTTCCTTATAATAAAATGCTGCAGAGAGGACGTCCTAGAGGACAAGGCAAAGGTTGGGGGTTGCTTGACAGGAGCCAATTAGACGGGTCCCTTTCAATTTGGTAAAAGAATTCATGGAACCGCCGCCTATAAGAAGAAGAGTGGATGTGGAAGGAGAATGTAATATCTGCCATTTTTATAGTATTTTATTAAATTGTATGTTTGGAGAATTAATTAATTAAATATAAGAATGTTTGAGAATTTCAAAATTTCTGGTTGTAGGAAATTTTGAGGTTGATTACATGTTCTTAGAGAAATAATTTGGTAAAGTATAAAACATAAAAGTTATGAGTCTATGTCTTAACTAAAATTTTGTAAAATGGTTTGGCAGAATTCTATGTGTATGATGAGTTATACCTCATTGAACAGGACTGGTCTAGTTGAGTGTTTCTGCAGGAAGTCAGTATTTGTTTGAATTTATTGGGAATGACTGAGATATATTTAGCCAAAGGTGTAAACATAAAAAATATTCCTTTATGTGTTGTGATATTGCCTGTAAAATTTCAGAATTTTTAGATAAATATATCTTAGTGAAGAGTGAATTTTCTCAGGTCTGTTTGGTTGGATTTTGGGGCAGTAAGTCTGGATGACATTTGGAGAGTCACCATGGTCTGTGTGTTGGTCTTAGTGATTTAAATTTTGGATATGTTGTGCTCCTGCATGTTTATTTTAATTGGCAAAAAGAATTAGTAAGTTTGGATATTTGTAGCTCGTTTGCGAGCTGGTTAAGTGTAAGTTGTCTAGGAAAGATTTCAACTTAGCAAAGTCTTGGTATGGCGAGCCAGCAAAATGCGAAGTGGCATTTTGTGAGCTGGAAATGAAGGCTAGCAAAGTGGCAAGGTGGGGAGGTGAGATTGCTAAAATGGCAATTGGCGAAGAAGCATATGCGAGGTAGCATGTGCGAAGAGGATTTGGCGAAGAGGAAAGGCGAGGTGGCGTTATGCGAAGAGACATTATGCAAAGAGGGAATGTGTGAAGTGGCAGTTCGCGAAGCAGAGTTTGGCGAAGAGGGAGATAGGTGAAGTGAGTTAGCGAAGAGGCAAAGAAGCATTGCCGAGGTGGCATATGCGAGGAAGAGTTCGCGAGGAGAGTCTGGCGAGGCAGCATATACGAGGTGACATATGCGAGCTGGATTAGCGAAGTGGCATTGCCGGATCAGTATGGTGAGCTGGCTTATGCAAGGTAGTTTTGCCGAGGTGGTTTGGCGAGCTGGCAAGTGTGTTTTTCTGGAGTAGTGGTCTATTTAACCCCAGCAACCCCAGTAGCATTTTCATAATTTTTCCTTCCTTCTTTTTTCGTTAATTTTTAGTCTTTTCTCAGATTAGTCTCATTTTATTTTCTAAGGCATTAATACTCAAATTAATGTATTAGACTTCTAGAATATTCTATATTAAGGCAGAAATCATCAGATTTGAGCAAGAAATCATAGGAATTTCAGTGTTGAGGAAAATAAGGTAAATTTTCTTCCAAAGCTATTTTCTTTAAGATTTATTTAAGTATATGGGTTAGGATAATTAATATTGGGTATATAGAATTTATTGCAAGTAATCTGAAGTCATTAATGGTAATTAATGTAGAAGGAAATCAGAATGTTGGGGCTGTCATGAATAGTAACATGAACAGTAACTCTGAATTAAATGCAAATTTTTCTTTAAGAGATAAATAAAATTGTTGTTGGGAACTAAGAATAGAGACTTTAAGATAATTAATTATTAGGAAATCATGATAAATATTATTGATTTGGAGAAAACCCTAATTTTGTATATTTGGGAAAATTTCTTAGGAGGAGAAAATCAAATTAATTGAAGAGTTAGAGTTGGAATTTGCTAGAGGAAATTTCAAGAGAGAATGTGTTAAGGTAAGTATGAACATTTTATTTATTTTTTGTTTCTTGAAATAATGTGACCTAGCATCCTTGATTTTTCATCCATATGTATATATTTGTATATATAATATAAATGACTTGATCAATTTTCTTGGATCAAGTTCATATGTTTCTTGATTGTTAAACCCGATTTGAATGATGATATGATGATGGTCTTGCGACCAATATGCTTCTTATGAGATTGAAATCCCAGGAACCATGGATAGAATGCTCTTACCAATGAGAGTAAATTCATTGGTCCATTGTGCACTTTGGGAGCCCAGCTGATAGGGTTTTTATCAGTATTCCACCTAGAGGGGACCATGAGCTCTAGGCGCATGCCTGGCCAAGCATGTGTGCACGTTAAGGTAACAAGGCTACTGATACGTATGTTATGACATGAGATCAGTTCTATCAGATGAGATTTGATAATGCCATTCTTTGTGGGCATTTTAATTTTCTAAATATGAACTATGATTCGATTTGTGATATAATTTGATATTGCCAAATTATTGTGAGTACCCATGTTCCTTCAAGTAAAGCTTGTGATTCTTTCATACCTATATATGTATAATTATTTGTTCATGACTATGATTTGATATTCAGATTCTTGATTTATAATGTTCATATCTTACTGAGTTGAAGGCTCACTCCTCTTCTGTGGATTTCAGGTGTTAGCATAGCTCGTGAAGGAGCTAATAGAGAAGATTCAGCTTTTTGATCCATTCTTCCAAGAAGCTTCATTGTAATAATTTTTGAGATATTTTGTGTATTCATTAATTGGTACTATGACATGATATGTATTTAGGAGTATATTCTAGAGCTCTGTAGTCAGTCATTGAGGATACCAATATTTTGTTGTATGAATTATTACCTTATGGGTACTTTTATTCCTTAGTGATGTGAGATGCATCTTTTGATCATTAAGGAACAAGAGAAAGCTATGAAATGATAATGGTAAAGATATGATTGATGTTTAATTGAATGTATTGAAATGACTATTGTATGAGATATATATATATATATATATATATATATATATAATGTTGTAATTGATATAATTGTGTATGAGATTCATGATATGTGAGTTCTACGGGTTTATGGTGGCGTTAAGCCTACCATTGACCTAGGACCGTTGCACCACTGGAGTTGGGGTGTGACAATTGTAGATCGTGTGCTTTCGTCGGTTAGGGGAGCTTCTTCTTCGCAAACACAGACTATCGGTTAGAAATTGCCATCTGAAGGTTGGATCAAATTGAATACTAATGGTGCTCGTATAGCGAGTTCAAGCGCAACTGCTACAAACGATTTGTTGAGGGACACCGCATGAAGATGGTTATGTGGGTTTGTTTATCGGATTGGCACCTATTCGTCCAATGTTGTTGAGCTCTAAGGTGTTTATGATGGTCTCCATCTAGTATGAGTGTAATACCCTAGCAGACAGAGCAATGAATAGTGAGGAAGTACAGAAGACTGTATGGATATAACGGACTATAGTAACAGATATCATATTAATTCAAGCATGAATAGGCTCAATCGATTATTGAAATATACAGAGAATGGTAGAGTGTAACACTCAAGAATTTTGGAGCCTCAATCTGACCACTTTAGTGATATTGTCCCGGAAAATGTCGGTGTTAAGTACACTGTTAGGAAAATAGCAGTCCGACTATTTTAAGAATTTTTTATCTAAACCTGAGGGAATTAAGTTAGTTAATTTTATGTGAAATTATGGTGAAAAGAAAGAGTTAAAAAATATTTTGGAATACTGAAAATAAGAGTAATGACAAAATTATAATTTATGACAACTTTGGAGATAATTATGGAAATCCACTGTCTGAGATCCAGAAATGACCCAGAACTATTTTTAAATGATAGAACAATTTAAAATGAGGTATTTCACTCCCTACACTTGAGGTTGAATTTAAACAGAATAGACATAATAAATTACAGAATGTTTTGGGGTCAAAATGCAAATAAGAAAATTTTGGGCCAAAGTGCAATTAAACAAAATTATGGAATCCACCCATTCTAGAAGGAAGGCTAGATGGCCAGCCATGGTGGGTGAAGAAAATATTTTTAATGGCAAATAAAATAATTAATTGATTTATCAATTAAATGAAAAAGTGACAAATAAGCAAAAATTCTATTTTTATCTTCAATTTTTAAAGTTGGCTTTTGGTGTATATAAAAAAATGATGGGAATAGCAATTGGGAGAGGGAGAGACGAACCATATAAAGAATAAAACAACTAATAATATGTCTTAACCCTTCCAAAGAAATCAACCAAAATTAGATAGGAAGAGATGAGAGAAAGAAGAGGGAGAAAAGGAAATTGACGAAGATTATGTTAAGCTGTTTTGGGAAAGAAAAAAAGAAGAAAAAAGAAATCATCTAAGTGCAAGGTAACGATTCTAAAATTATCATTTTTAATTATATTTAAGAGTTCTAAGTTTAATTTGGCAAATAATTGAGATAATTAAGTTAAAAATGTAAAGAATGAGTTAGGATTTATATAGTTTCTGAAATATGATTTAAGGCAATAAATTATGGTTAATATTCTGAAATTTTAATGACTGAATTTGAGGATATCCAAAACATGAAAATTTTATATAAATATGTTAATTAGAATTATGTAAAAGGAATTTGTAAAATTCAAAGTGAGGAAAGAGTTATTGAGTAAAAATTATGACTGATATAGAATTAAGGTTATGAAACAAATGCTACTGTGTTTTTATTGTACATAATGATAGAGACAAAATTAGAAGAAGTGTTCAACATAAAAAGTGTTAATTTATGTCTTATACATAAAACTATAAAATATTTTTTCAATTGGATTTGTAATTTATGAGATATTGGGTCATGAGTATAATCTGCCCGGATTGACTGATAAACAGAATATAGGCTACTGAATTCTATGGATATGAGGACCTTAAAGTCTGAATTAGAGAAAGTGTTAAACATAAATATGTTCATTTATATGTTATCTAAATATAAAATGGTTTTGTAATTGGATGAGCAATAAATTAATTATAGTCATGGAAACATGGTTTGTTTGGATAGAAATTTGAAGGCAGTTGTTTAAATTTGAAAATTTACTAATAATTGTGCAGTGATCCAAATATTCTAAAATTTAAATATGTTATAATATTATATATCTATTTTCAATAGGAAAAATAATTGCTATAATTGGATAAGTATAGATTGAGTTATGGGATAAAACAATATAAACTGCTAGAATATGATTGCAAATAAAATGCAGGATAGCAGGGCTGGTTATAAGTCTAAATTTAAATTGATACCATAAATTTTTATAGCAGTGAAATTAATGTAAATTTTGGATATGTTAAAGCTTAATATGTCTAGTTTAAGTAGGAACAAGAATTGGAGTAATTGAATAAGTGTAGAGAGAGATATGAATAATGACATAAACTGCCAGTAAATGTTCTTTATAGGCAAAACCTAAAACTTGAAAATTTGAGAAATTTGATTTAATATAAGTATAAGTAATGTAATTTTATGTTAAATAGTATCTAAATGGAAATTAATTGGATATGTAGAGTCAAGAATGAATAAGAAACGTGATGGGTACCATAAGAGATAAGGCAAAGAATCAATGATAAATGAAAAG
>CANXYC010423202.1:0-71750 GCA_948193065.1 Aleurites moluccanus | reverse complement strand
CAACTCTAGGCCTAAAAATTAGGTCATATAACATGCATATATATATATTCCATGCATTCACACATAATATAACACATCAATAAGAAAGGAAAAATTATTTCCCTAAAGGTCCCTATTAGGGTTTAGGCTAAGGTGTTACAGTCACCATCATCTTCAATACCATCATCGATGACGATGGTCCGTCACTGTCGGTACTGTTACTATCGACAATGAAAACTTATCGGACTGTCATCCTTTATCGCTGACGACGATAACTCGCTCAAACGTAATCACCAATGACGATGATTCGCTGGACCTTTATCGTCGACGACAATGACTTGTCGGATTGCTGGCGATCCATCATTACCGTCAGTTGTCCACCACCACTCTCAATTTCATCGCCACTTTTATTATCATTAATTTTTTTATTTAATTTTAATTTTAATTCTATTTTTTTTTGTGTAAAATAAATATTAAAATTACAATTTCAACATAACTTTTAAAAATTATCAATAAAGATGCTATTGTCAATAAAGATGAAGGAGTTCAAACATAAAAAAAGAGGTGGAGTTCACCTGTGAAAGGAATTGATTCAATTGAAGATTGGAACTCAAAGGAACTACAATGAGAGGATTGGTAATTGGCATAGCTGTTACAAATAAATGTTCGTCTTAGTGGGGTTTTTTTATCAGGATAGTATACTATTTTTCAAAAGTTATTACAGGAAACATTTAACTTTTCTTGTTTGTTTTCTTCAAGTAATGATCATCAAAGGAATTCCACAATTATTATTGTCTTTGGTGCTAGTTTGCTGCATATATTTGGGAATGTTCTTCCCTTATCCTATTGTTGAGTTCTTTGTTTCGATTTTACTGTTTTTGGTTGCTTTAAATTTTCCAATTATGAAGCTGCCTATGCACTGCAGATAAAATATGAAAAGCCTCAAAATCACCAGATCTTACTAGAGATAAATTAACTATGTTAATTATTTAGGTCTTCTTACTATTTAAGGTTTTCAAATGATTATGTTAAATGGTTTAACACACTGTTTTGAAAATAGATCGAACCAATCAATTCAATTAGAAAAACTGAAAATTAATTGGTCGATCGATTTAATTCACTTTCAATTATCCGCTTCATAAAAATTAAATCAAAACTCAGTTATTCGATCGAATAACTTTAATCCAGATAAATTAAACTGATTTTTTCATATCAGTTTGATCAAATATATATATATATATTTTTTTTTAATCAAAACGATATAATTTTATCCAAAACTGAATCATTTTAAAGTGGAAATTCCTATTAATAAATTCTTGAGCTCACAAGGATTCAAAATCAGGATCTTTTAAAGATGTTCTAAATTTCTTTCCACTGTGCCAAATGTAAGTCGTGTTAATTTTTCTAAAATTTAATATTTAATTATTAATTTATGTAGATAAACAAAAAGGAAAAATAGATTGTTAGGTAAAGGTAGATATGATAAAAAAAAAAAAAAAAATACACTTGACCTTACATTAAATCTCAATGTTATATTAAATTAATTAATAAATTATACTATTTTAATTATTATTTAATATACTTGTTAATTAATGTGTATTAATTTATTTATTTTATATAAAAATATTTTTATTTATTATATTTTTTAATATGTAATATAATTATATATATTTTATATTTATTAATCGTTTAATTTAATTATAATTTAACTCTTATTAGATATTTTTTAATAATAAAATTATTTAAATATTAAAAAATTAGAAGTCAACTATTTTGATGTATGAATTAAATTTTTTCATATAATAATATATGTTATAAATAATACTTTTTATAATTTTATAAAACATAAATTATGTTAATTTTCATTTTTATAAAAGTTATTTATTATTATATTACTATTTTAAATTTAATTAAATTATTTTTCTATTATATAATAAAAAAAATAAATTAATGTATTCTTTTATTATATAATATTAAATTTAATTATTTTTTATTTTTTCATTCAATTTAAATTAAATTTCTTATCTTTTAACCCTTTATTTTCACTTATTTTTTCATCGATCCAAGTATGACACACCCTTTTTTAAATTTTTGTAGAGGAAGCTACTGGTAGAGAGGTCCTTAAAACTTTTTTTTTTTTTTTTTTTTTTTTTTATCTTTTATGCATAAAATTTTACTTTATTAAAATACTGTAACTATATTTTTTTATTATTATTTTTTTTTAATGAGAAAATTATATACTCGAAAACAAACTTTTTTTGTTTTGCTGCTTCAAAGATTTTGAGTATATAATTTTCTCATTAGTGGATGCTATTCTCTTTTGGAGTCTGAAGCGTCTCCGCTTCCCTCTACACAAACCCCTCGAGTCCTTCGTTTCCAAACCCACAAGAAAGCTTTTCGTAGAGAGAATCAAACACTGTTGTGTGAAGTTTTTTTTCTTTCCAAGAGAAGATAAAATTTTCTCCAGTAGTTTCAAAGTCATCTCTCCGTATTTAATTTGAATTATAGCAATTGCTCGCTCTTTCTCTAGCGCAAATTTTCTTTCTGTTTTGATTAGCTAGGCAATTAACAAAAGAGGATTTTCAGCGGCGGCGGCTGCTGCTTCTGCATAAAATGGAGGAGCTGCAAGAAACGCCGTGATGGTCAAGAAAACTGGAGAAGAGATTGTTGGATCCGCCGAGAAGGTCTTATGGGTTCCAGTTCCCCGTACCGGATTTTACAGACCGGATAACGTCGCCAAGGATATTGATGCGGTTGAGCTTAGAGCTATGCTTTTGAAGAAACAATGGACACACAAAATTATTCTTTTTGAATGGATAGATTTGAGGATCAGGTGGTTCTAATGCGCAAGCGGCTTTGGGTTATTTCGCCCGTGTATTATATTTTACAAATCTTTTGCTTAATAAGTTTTGTTGTGGCTCCCTGTTTATATATATTAATTCCAATTTAGTTCTTTTTCTACTTCATTTCTCTTTCCTCTGATTTCATTCTTGTTTTTTATTATCTAACTTCCATTAAATTTTTAGAATCTTGCATAATAATCATCAACTCATTTTTTTTTTTTTATTATTATTCTATGGGAGTTAACTATTTTTTTTACGGCTGTGGTGTTACTGTTACGATTATCGAGAAAAAGATGCATAGATGTAGTATGTAGATGCGGTGAATTGTAAAGTCTCGAGTCCTGGAAAAACGAGGCTAAAGCATAGAATGGTTCAGCCTGGTCAGCGATATCAAGTTGGTATGGCTTGCAAAATTCAAGAATAACTTTCAACTGGAAATTTTCTTTTCTTTCTTTTCTTCTTTTTGGGAAATGTAATGGAAAATTGAATGACCATTGCAAGACTTTCAAGGATTATACAAGTAAAGACAAAGTCAGAGATTTCAAATTGCTACCAGGAAAACATATATCCTCTTTATAGCTAATGCAAGTTTCAGCTATCAACAAAGTTAGCAACCAGTAAGCTATCAAACCGAATTCTAATTTTCTCCCATTGGTAAACATTTGAAATTCACTTCATAGCCTATCTCAATCAACACGGTTTCTTGGGAAAATAAACTCTGAAAATCTTGGTAAAATAAACTCTGTGAAAATAGTCTCAAAACATGGACGCTTAGCAGTCGGAATTAGATTTTTGTAAATAATTCCATGAATCTATCTAATTGCACATACTGCAAACATGCTTTCGGAACTTAAGACTAACTATATAAAATCTTTATGCAATAAGGCCAAGCCTGCAGTTTCATTATGTCTTCATGGAACAAAGTGAGCAATCAGTAAGCTAAAAGACAGTAATAAACATACTAGTTAGCTTCAGAAGACCAATGCTGTCATATTGTAGTTGTAATGACATCGAAAAGGTAGTTTTGTAGTTGTAGTGAGATCAAGATTCAAGAGGGCTAAGATGAAGACTTAAAATTCAAGTACCATGTAAAAAAGAGCAAAAACAAACTCTGGAAAAATTAATTAAGGAAATTGGCTCTAGAAAACTCCGACTACTGTCATGCAAGGCAAAGAAGAAATACGATAACTCAAATATCAATTCTATAATTTCTAAAAATGGGGAGACACAGTCCCTTTAGCTCTCTTGGTAGTGATTTTGGATTATTGGTAGATATATCAAACTTGTCACCTCACAATACCCAGAAGTTTAGAACAGTTCTCATTAAAACAGATAAACATAAAGAGTTGGCAATTCAGCATAGAATAACAAAAGAGACAAGGAAATGATTTGCTGCAGAATGTCTCTAAACCACAATTACAATAGTTCCACCTTGTATGAAGACTAGCATTCAACAATTATTTAATTATTTAAAAGTTAAATGATAAGCAAGCTTCAACACTATGAATTTTAAGAATAAAAATTCAGGAATTTTACCTTCACCCCCTACTTATGCACAAATAAAAGGCTATCTCAAGTTTAATGACAAGTATCAAAACACCAAGTGAGCCTATATACCATGACAAAACAAATCAGCAGAAAATCGTCCTATAACAAACTTGGTATGAGATAGATAGCCTATAATTGAATGCTAATGTGAATTGAATAGCTTTATAGCTCAACCCTCATGTAAGAACATAAAACGTCAATTTGAACAAGGTTACTCTGGCAACTGTCTTAGCTACTTCTAATGGTCATAAAATGGATCTCATTGGATATTCGCTTCAGAAGTTACAAGTAACAAAGTATATCTAGCCATAGTATGATACCTGTATTGTATGGATTTACTGCTAATAGTTTACAACCATTGTGGGTGGCAACAGAATACAGCTAAATACTCTTTAACTTATTTCAATGTTATGCTTCCCAATTTTGTCCCTTTCACTCTACATACAAATCCCCCTTATAAGTATTCCACATAAGAGAACAAGGAGCATGATAAAAAGCCTATTAAAAATGTAGTTACCATAACCTCGTTCACGGCCAACATCGCCTGAAAATAAACGGGGCAAATACATCAACAAAATACTAAAAAAAATTAATGTTCTGCCCATTTCGATCACAAAAGACGGGTTCTTTGCCATGCACCTTTTTGAGTCATTTAATAATTCAACAGAGAACACATTCCACGCAAAGGATTAAGCTGAAAAAACACATAACTTACATACAACCACAAACCCAAATATGCAAACATTCTTTACCCCAAATCAATAAGATTAACAATTTCCAGCAGACAAAGAGACCCAAATTTAAGTCATAACCCATACAGAAACAGAAACATAGCATCATCCAATATTCATTAGCACAGAGAATTAAAAGATTCCTCGAACATACTCTAACAATTAAAATCCCTAAGTTGAGGAAACAAAAGGATTGGTTCTAAGTTTGCTTACTTTCACATTACTGCAATCCAATCCGCACCCACACTGCGGGCATTCATAGAAATTATTAATCGGGAAACTCGCAGACGCAATTCCAACAGAAAAATAAAGCTCGTCATCGTCTCTGGTAACCTCCACGATATTCAACCACAGAAAAAGCACCTTGACGCTTATGCCACTCAATTTTGTAAGTCTATTCTTGCTTATGTAACCGCTGATTGTCGATTTGTATTTCAGCTGATACGAACCTTCTAGGGAGAAAGCGCAAGAACCGTTCAGATAGGCGTTGAATCTACCTGTGCTTCTGTCTAGTTCGTACCCCGTCGCTCCTTTAGGAAGCAGACCAATTGGGAAGTTGTACGTGGCGAGAATTTCGTACGCCGTCACAGCATCATCGGCGACAGCGGAAGGATATGAGACGGCAAGCGAGGATAGGAGGAGAAAGGTAGAAATGGCCGCGAAAGACATGTTTGTGGGCGTTGTTCTGGACCAAAATGGTGACAGGGGAAATACAGTCGACAATTTCTATTTTTCTGCCTCGCCAAAGAAAATTTTATTATTTTTCTAGGGAAAGTTGGCCTGGACTTGTTTGGCAGCCACTTAGAAGCCACGAATGATGATACATATTACATACAGAGAAGCAAGGAAAATGAGATACGTTTGTGGGACGGGGAGAGATACGTCGCCGTTTGTTAGAAGTGACCATCTATACGACAACGTTTAGCAAGTGTTTCAATCTTATTGTTGGTATTGACTATTGAGTATCTGGTAATGCACGTGGTGATATAACATAGACAAGAGACCCTGTTATTTGCAATCATATCATTTTTCTTATTTTGTGTCTCTTATGTTAATTTATAACACATAAAAAAATATATATATATAGTATAAAATAAAAAAAAAAATTCGAATTATATTATTTCACTCTCATATCATGCCTATTAAGAATAGCTAATTAGCACCTTTGTATTTGTTAGCACTACTTAATGTAGTGATATCTAGTGTAATATGGAAATTTGTTGTTGTATTGACTTACCAAAGATGAAAATCAGAACTTGTTGAAGACAATAAATTTAGAAAATAGTCATTCGAGTAAATATGATTAGTTTAATACTAAAATTGATTGGTTTGTAGATTAAATGGTCTCTTATAATATTTTCGACACTCATCTGCTGTCATTATGCAAACCACATATCTGACATGGTCCTTAGACCTTCAATAACTCAAATTGCTATTAAAATTGCCAGTAAAATTGATGGAAGAACGATTTGGAGAAGGTGGAGTTGGTAGGAGAGGTACACTAATAAAAGATTGTTGAGCAACTATATTGGTAATAGGAGAATCATGCATGTTATTAAGCAAAATTTCATAGGCCACTAATTGTCCATGGAGGTCATGAAACAACACAGGCGTAGGACGAAGATTTAGAGTAGTGATTATGCCGTGATAATCACTTCCTATATTCCTGTAAATTATAGCATTAAATACTGCTGGAGAAACTTCCCTTCCAGCGATTTGCAACCTTTGGCTTTATCAAGGTAAGTGCTAATAAACATGTCATTCTTTTTCAATTCCTAAAGTTCAATGTTGAGTTTTCCAAACTAAATAATTCTTGGATAAAAGTTTAATGGAGAAAACATGATGGATAATGGAAGAAGAAATCAGAACTGTGAAGATAAGCAATGATAGAATTATTCTGATGATGGGAAAGGATGATGATGAATTGCTAGAATTAGAATTTTAAAAAAGGGAGGTAGAAGAAACCATAAGGATATTATTTACTTGTAGGAGTTTAATGATGCTCTAATGTCATGTAAAATAATCTGATGAAATTTATATTTGTTCTTCATTAATTAATTTAGTTTTACAATGATTAGTATGTATATGTATACAAGAGTTAACCTAATTGAACACAACAAAAGGATAACTGTTATCCTTAACAATGTCCTCTATTTGAAGGGCTGAATTAAGTAATAATATCAAGAAATTGATATTAGCATTAAGGAAAATATTTATTTAAATAGAATTTATATAATAATTCAATAAAAAAAATACATAGAAAAAAAAGATATAATATCTTTTTATTAAATAAAAAAATCATATTAATTAAAATATTTCATAATCTATTAATTGAGTAAATGAACTATATAATTTAAATTATAAATTTCAATTATATACTTATAAATTTTAATAATTTAACATGAACATTGATCATAATTAAATGATTTTAAAATTTCATCCTTCTACATCAAACTAGCATTAGTCACGAAGTTAAAAAATTAATTTTAATAATATAAAAATTAATTTTTTATGAAGAGTTAAATTTGAACGGTTCAAGCAAATTAAATTTTTTTTATTGATATATATATATATATACACACAAGGATGTTAATGTAAAAACACATGGCTATCATGTCAAAGGACATAATTATCATTTCAAAACGAGGTCGTTTTGTTAGAAAAAGGAAATTAAATCAGTAATTTACAAACTTCAAAATCAATTTATCTCGTGTCCATCTTTATATCTTTTATAATATGTGGCTTGCTAATATTTATTGTTATTTCAGCACTATCATTTTCTAAATTAAAATAGATAAGTATTAAAAATAAAATCTCAAATTTCAAACATTAATAACAGATAGAACTAAATTAATTAAGAAGAAGATACAAAATGATTGAGTTTTATCTTTCTAAAATTCATATCATCATTGCAATCAAATCCGCATCCACAAGTTGGAGATTCATCAAAATTACTAACAGCAAAATCAGCAGAAGCGATTCCTACAGAGAACTCAAGCTTATCGCCATCTCTTATAACTTCAGTGATACTAAGCCACAGAAAAAGGACTTTAACTTTGATACCACTCAAGCTGGAAAGCTTATCTTTCTTTATAACACCGGTAATAGTAGAAGAGTATTTGAGTTTATAGGAGTCAATTGTGAATGTACAAGTTTCGTCCAGATAAACAGAGAATTTACCTGTGGAATTGTCCAATTTGTAGCCAGTTACTCCGTTTGGAAGGAGACCAATTGGGAAGTCGTACTCTTCGAGAACTTTATAAGCAGTTAAATTGCTATTGCCATTGCCGGAGACCGATTGGATTGAGGAGACCAGAAAGAAGAGAATTGCGAAGAGAAAGGCCATGGGTGGTAGATATGGGAAGGGAAGACCCAAATGGCTTGGGTTTTGTAAGTGTGCGTTGCGTAAGTCGGTTGAGTTTTGACTTTCTGGGAGCAAAAGGTTTATCTACTTTAGATTTTCAAGAAATATTTATAGTGGACGCTGCGGAAACGTGATAGCGTAGTGACATTGGAGATTCCACGTCACGTGCAAAGGCCGTGAAAATAGGATATTGGAATATGCCTTTCCCTGAGGATATTATTGTGGGCCTACGTGTGTAATATTATATGCAACTGGCCCAGAGCCCGTAATGGTCACAGATTTCGTCAATTCAAGTGAAGCTCCACTATCATAATAGAGAAACAAAATCTTACGTAAACTTATTTCATCACTTCTTCACGTTAAATTATAGACAATCAATAATGTTATATTCTTGGAATTGCATCGGCAATGTATTAAATTATTATTAATTAATTTATAATATGATATAACAAATTAAATTTACCTAATTTTTTTTTCATTTAGTAAGGTTTTTTAAAAGATTAATGTTTAGAAGATCCGAGTCAACTCGGTTGGGTAATTGAGTTCAAACATTATTAAAAAATGAGGATTTGCTCAATTGGGTTTAACTCATTTTTTAATTTTAATTAATGGGTTTTGGTCAGACTTAGTCCACCCTGTGAGTTCTAGATCACATATTGCATTTTTAGTTTCTGGGTATAAAAGAAACTGAGTCAATTAACTTGGTTTTTTTATTTATTATTATTTTGTGTAAACAGAAGCCGAGTCTACATCACCGGCGGGATGGGTATTTAGGAGAAAGATCAGTGTCTCAAAAACCAATCTTCAGTGTGAGAAGACCATAAATAATAGAACGGTGTCGCGTGTCTGCAGAAGTGTGTGGGAATGCAGGGGAAGAATACTAAATAGAAGGGTCATTTGCAAATCGGTATTGCAGAATCTTGAATACAGAGAAATAATCAGTGGCAATATATAATCACCATTGTCAACATCATCATCCAAAATGCTCATCCCAATCTATCTAGTCAACACTGATACCACCATTGTGAATGCAGTCCACTCAAAGCAACCCTAAATCTCCAAAAAAAAAAAAAAAAAACACGCGCATGAAGAATCATCTCGTCACCATTCGCTTGAACTCTCCTAATGGCACCTTTGTTATTACTCACATAAATATTCTAGAGAGCAAGTGATCTCATTTCCTTCGAAATTCGTCTTATTCTTATTAAGTTAATAATTATCAAATTTCCCGAATGTGCTTAATTCCATTCCCATGTTTACCATCCTCTCCAACAATGGATAGAGATTTCCCACTGATTGCATTCCACATCTGAACATGTTCGTCTATTGGTTTTTCTATTTTATCTATCTACAACCTTAACTAGAAAATCATGCTCATAAAATTAAATAGCATCCATGCTCAACACAAATTCTAAGCATATAATTGATGTTGATCTCACCACTATACCAATAATCAACACCTTGTCATCTGCTAAAGCCTTTTACAATCAAGCTACTTAATGCCATCACTTTAAAGGTTAAATTGCCACACATCCAATTTAGCTTTGCAATGTAACTAAGAACTGATGACTATATCCTTACATCGAACTGCAATCTGATCCCCCTTGTTCAACCGATGAGCAGATATAATTTAAGAGACTGATTAAGAGCAACTGCAAAACTCGTAAGTCTGATGCAGGAAGGTCAATTGAAATATGCAATAGTGTGAAGAAAAGCAATGGTGAATGGTGTGAATTGTGACTAAAGAACTAAGATCAAGGTTATCATACTGAATCCATGGAACTAAAATCAAGTATAAGGATGCATCACAATGCTAAGTAGTGAATCTTACTCCTATCAGCTTCCATTCTGAAGTCCTGGTGCAATAAAAGCTTGCATGTACAACACATACTAATATAAATCAAAAGAATTAAATACAACAATCTGATGCATGTTTATAAACAATAAATACGGAAATATTAATTTTCATAGCTATTGACACAATCAAAAGAAAAAAAATGGAAACAAACAAAGTAGCAATAGGCAACAGAGTTAAGAAAAGATTTCATACCAATGATTAAGAGAAAGAATCAAAGAACAAGGATCTTTCATACAGCATTGCACTGAATTAGCTGACATCCTTGAGTCTTTTTATCAATAAATCCAGAGATTTCTTCTTCGGATTCTGCCTAGCTCCCCTGCTTCCAAATGTTCCAAAGAGTCTATCTGAAGGATCCCTCAACTTCTCTGATATAGTGGCTACTTTCCGAAAATCTAAAGTATTATAACTTCTCTCCCTAATTACAGGGTTCAAAAAGTTCTCTGGGTGACTACTCAATAGCAAATTAACCAATTGCCTTGCCTCATCAAGTGCTGTTTTCAACTGATTTGTGTCTCTCTCAGAGAACAAAGAAGCTTGATTGTCTGCAAAAGACTCCAACAGCCGAATATCTACATCAATCCCCATTATAGCATTTACATTAAACCTCTTAACAGAGTCTCCAGATAATGTCCCAACAACGGTCTCTGAAATGTGAGAAAGAACATCTTGTATAACTCTTTTGAGAACCTGAGTTGGCAATATCTGTTGAGCAGTTGAAACCAGAGTTTCCAAATATATTATGACCTCATTTACATACTCATTTCCACTCTGTATGGGCTCATCAGCCATCCAATTCACATTCTCAATCAATGTCATGAAGCCATCAACCTTCTGTTTAAGCAACCCAGCAAGCATCTCTTCTGCTGCATCTCGAACTTTGTTTAGAGGAAACTGCCTCCTCCCTCTCTCTGCCATTCTCAAGGGAATTCCAGAAAGCTGTGCAGCATGAAGAAAGAAGAACTCACAAGCACGTTCCATGACAGCCATATTTGCAGCAACCTGCATGGCTTGGGATACTCCATGGACTGATGTATTTATAAGTTGCAATAAAGCTTCATCCAGAACTTCACCCAAAAGCCTGTCCAAATATTTCTTAACTACATCAAAGAAATCAAGCTGCCCACCATAGGACATAAAACTCACAGAATCTTCAATAAAGGACCGCACAATTCGGCAACAATCCGGAACTGTGGATGAAAATGGCGCAACAAAAGGAAATGCAGGTATAATATCCGATGTCTGTAGCTGAAAGGAAAGCACATTCATTGAATATTCGTACTCTTTTTTCATCAACATCTGCTCAAACTTATCAGCAGCGAGTGCCTCTGCTATCTGCTTACGACAATCAGACAACAATAACTCGTGGTACTTATCGCTGTGTTTGCTCAAAACATCTAGTAAAGCATCCACGGGGTAACCATATCTGCGCAAAGTCACCCCAAGCAAGCTTACATAGTCCTTTATCAACAAAAGATGATTTGCAGTTTGCATCCTAGAAAACTGATCTTCTAACACTGAACACATCTTACTAACAGCAGTCTCCCACAAATTCTCAACGTCCACTCTCGAAATCAGACCTCCTCCAGTCCTTAAAATCTGATCTTCTACTATAAAAAACCCAGCAATTTGCGCAAAAAATGTTTGATGAGATTCAAGAAACGGGGTCATGGATGATACCTGAAAATCTGAAGTCAATTGAAGCTTCCTGTTCTCAAAATAATACTGCTTAAACCGATCTTCAAGCCCTAATGTCTGGTGGATATGATAAGACCTATACAGCGGAGTCAAATCAAACCCTAACAATCCACTGCCACCATTACTATACCCATCTTTACCATCATCTCCGATCCCACCATTAAGGCTGTCGTCGTCATCTTCCTCTTGCAAAGCATAAACACAATCTCGCAAACTGAGACGGCTTTGCTCTTCAGCTTGCCTCTGCTTGATTCTCAGGTCCTCTTCTCGCTGCCTCGCCGCCGAAGCTTGACCGATCGCCAACTGCCCCAAATTACGACTTACGACACGGATCTCCACAAGCCAGTCACCAAATTCCTTGTTCACTTTCCTCTCTATATGCGATCGAATCTCCGGAATCTTCTTCTCTAGCATCCTCTTCAAAGTAGATGACGGCGTTTTATCCAATAGCTCTTTTTCAATCGTGTCCACACACTTCAACGCCATGTAGAAATTACCGCTGGATAAATGATTGTTGGCTCTGAAGCATAGCTCCATGAGCTTGATACAAGACACGATTAGAGCAAGAGCTAAGTTCACATTGCGAGAGACGGTTTGGGCCTCTATATATGAATCGAGAACAGTTAAAAGGGGACCAGCAACGGACTGAAGCTTAGAGTTGGAGTCAGAGAGGGCGGATTTCAGTGAATCGACGTCGGAAAGTAAGGATCGAAGGTCATCGACGGCCAGGATGAAGTCTTGATAGTGAGCTTTGCAGACTTCCTCAATTTCTGACTCCTTGGAGCGGCCAAACTGGCGAAGATTGTGGAGGAGTGTCTCGGGCTTACCAAAAGCAAAGGCGTTGCGGACGAAAGGGCCGAGGTCCTCTCCGTTGCAGATGGCGGCTGAGAGGAGGAGCTGATCTTGCTTGTCGGCCGAGTTGTCAGCATCTCCGTAAGCCGGAGCCACTTTCCGGCGTAGCTTTGTTGAGTGCATTTTATTGACGGTTACTGGAGGGATGTTGGAAACAATTTGGAGACAGGCTGAAAAGCAGATATTTAACCATGGAGAAGATCGGGAAACTGGAGGTTGGTTTGACTAATTTGACGCTTGGTAATTTTGGGATAATTCGGTAATTTCAGTTGTAGCGAGTTAAAAAAAGAAATATCTAATTGTGCTAATTATAACAATAATTAAAAAAATTCTACACACATCAAACAATGGAAATGTGGTGAAAAAAATTATGAAAAGCTCTATATATTAAATTAATCGTAATTATAACACATTAAGTAACTAAATCATAAAAAGCTCTATATATATTTATATTCATTAAAAAATAACAAAAATTATGCATATAGTGCAAAAAAAAAAAAATTATTTTTAATTATGATGAATATCCAATCATTATAATTATTACATTATTTAATTAATATAATTTAAAAAAAAAACTCCATTAATCTATCCAAAATCATTTTTTTAAAATTTATTTTGCCCTAATCTCAAATATGCAATCCAATTTTTCCGATTCATAATACATATAGATAAAATTGTGTCGTAAATTATACTAGATTATAAGCTAATTTTTTATTTTACTAATAAATTATTCGATTTGTTCTAGTTCTATTATGAAATAATGATTAATTTTCTTCAAATATTTTTTATAAATTAAATTATTTTATTTTTTAAAAACCATATTTTTAATTAAAAGAATATGATTCTCACGTATTTTTTGATATTTGATAGATTATTTTATTTCAATTTATATATTAATTCATTTTGATTGTTATTCATAAATTAATTAGTTTGATTTTTAATTTTCTCATTAAATATATCAAACTACCTAAATAATTGTGCATTCCTACCATTCATATTAAAAATTTAAGAAAAATTAAATATAATTAAATCAAATTTCTTTAAAATTACTATAATTTCAGATGAATTTCAATAAACTAACAAAATAAATATTATAAATAAATATATTATTTTTCCTTATCTTATTCTCATTCTCCTTATAAATAAATATCGTTGGAGTTAATAAATTTTACTAATTAAAATATATATTAATTAAATAAAAAATTAATAATTTATTAATTTTTAAAAAAATATTATAATTTAATAAATATATATTTAATTAATTAAAAACTCATTATATTTTATAAATCTTCTAATAAATTTAATATAAATTAAATAAATTTTAAAAAATATGATCAATTAAATACAAACTAATTGAAATGAAATAAAATATAATCAATAAAATATGAACTAATTGAACTGAAATAAATATTATATGTGATGAATTAAATATGTATTAAATAAAATATTAAAATATGAATATAATACTTAAAATTAAAATAATTTTTAAACTATTATTTTAATACAGTATCATATCATATATAATATTAATAAATTACTAATTTATAATATAAATGGAATAATGTATTTTTAAAAAAATATTATTTTATTAACTTATTAAAATTATTAATTTATTCTATTAGTATAAGTTGAGACTGTAATATTATTATTATATAATAAAATTTATTAATTTATTAAATATTAATTTATATAGATTTTACTGTATTTGGATTCTTTTTAAAACTTGTATTATTTTAAGAATATTCTTAAAGATTGCCAACAAGGTTTTGGTCCAGTATTTATTTTGTTTATGTCAGGCTGGACCATATCATGAACCGGTCTCAGCGAGTTTATGGGCCTCGAATCTCTGAAGCACTAAACAAATAACTTCGAAACGACATCGTTGACAAGGAACGAAACAAAACTCGTTGATTTACTTGGAAAAAAAAGAAAAAAAAAAAGAATCAGACACGTGTAAAACAAAGATTAGGATGCATCAAAACTCGATAGGATTTAACAACAGGTAAACGCGACTAGTCCCATCTTTCCTCTACAAAGTACTAAAACCCTAGCCTTTCTCTTCAAGGACATTTGCCTCGCTGTAGTCGAGAGCTGAGCAGCAGAGGAGCAACAGCAATGGTATCTAACTATCTATCACTTTCAGCAAGCACAAATACGATATTTCTTAAGCTCGTCTCTATTAGTTTCCATGTCTGAGCCTTAGCTTGTGATTACAGGGTATCGATTTGAAGGCCGGAGGAAAAAGCAAGAAGACTAAGCGCACTGCGCCGAAGTCTGATGATATCTACCTCAAGCTCCTCGTCAAGGTCTAAATCTCTAATCTTTTAATTTCGTCGTTCGTTTGTGATATATTGTATTCTCATGCGAGTGGATTTGTGAACAGTTGTACCGATTTCTGGTGAGGAGGACCGGTAGTAAATTCAATGCTGTGATTCTTAAGCGGCTCTTCATGAGCAAGATTAACAAGCCTCCCCTCTCCCTTTCTCGTTTGATTAGTTTCATGAAGGGCAAGGTGGGTCTTTATTTCTCTTTCTATTCGCTCTTTAATTTGCTTGCAGATACAATCATGTAAAACAAAATTAAATTGTATGAAAAAAATACATAAATGATGCTACTAAATGATTTAGTTGGGGTTTGTCCTTTTTCTTCCTTCTGGTATGATATGCTGTTTAATTGCTTGAAGAAATTGTTGTGGTAGTTATGAGTAAGCTCACTGTCGTCGATCACCTATCTGTTTTTTGTTATATGTAAAATAATGTTTACAGTTGATGTAGTTATTGAACATCTATTTTGTTGGCTTAATTCTTCAGGAGGGTAAGATTGCTGTGGTTGTTGGGACTGTAACTGATGACATTCGCGTTTATGAAGTCCCTGCTCTGAAGGTTACTGCATTGAGGTTCACAGAGACAGCAAGGGCAAGGATTGAGAGGGCAGGTGGGGAATGCTTGACTTTTGACCAACTTGCTCTTAGAGCTCCTCTTGGTCAGGATACGGTATGTGTGATTCAATACCTTTCTTCATAGTTGTCTGAATGAATGTTATAGTCAGCAATTTGGGGCTACCCTTGTTTTCCTAATAATTTCCATTATGCACAATCTTTTGTCACATTTTAATCAATATTGCTGTTTGAGTAAATTTTAGGACCATCATTCCCAAAATTGTTGGGAGGTTTTAGTTCTCCTTAGTTCTTAAGTTAAGAAACAAATGCCAGATATTTTTGCAAAAAACATTTCAGAACATGTCAAACAAGAATACAAGATATTAGCAAGTAATATAGACAAATTTTGATTGGCATTAAGTGATGAACTTCAGAAAGGCAGTCGAATTATAAATTGTTGATATAGCTTCCATGTTTAGAAACAACAATCATAAATCAAGTTTGAGGGACTTTAGTATTGCTTGTTATAGATTTCTATTGGCATTATGGAGGAGCTTAATATTGTCAATACTTCAAATTTGTATTTTGTTTGAAGGCTAAGCAAGTCAGATTTTGGTTTCTAAGCAGCTGGCTGCACTCTATTTTTTTCATCCATATTTTGCCTAAGGTGTCTGTTGAAAATAGCCTCAGATTCTATTTAAAGGTGACTGGACCTTTGCTGCATGGGACCTTTGTTTAGTGCAACTTCTCCAAGCGCAGACCATGCTTTGCAAAGTACTTTTTAGGATAATAGTGATGTATCCTGAGAAACAGATAAGGTATAGAGATTCTATATCATGTGAGTTCCATGTGCCATGGCAGCGACAAATGGTTCTTTAAAATAACTGCATCAGCCTTATGGAAATGATGTCCTTGATTGGCTAACTAAGCATTGGAATCAGTACTTATAATCTAATTTCTGAAAACTAGTGGAAACTGGTTTCTTTTAGTCACGTATCGCTTCTGAAAGCTTTTTCTTATTTGACTGCTATTGTCTTTGGTATGGATGATATATGGTGAAGATCATGAAATAAGTAATAGTCAGACGGATAAATACATCTGCTTATACTCGATAGTTCCTAAATGTGTGTGATCTTGATAAGATTGTATTCATCAATTGATAGTCTCTGTCATTGTTTATTATCTCAATGGTTCTATGTTGTGTACAAAATTGGTTTGATGGGAGGTCTTTCTTGTTTTTTTGGGGGGGTCTGATCAGCCAGAAACAAACTCTTATATTGCAGGTTCTCCTCAGGGGTCCCAAGAATGCTCGTGAGGCTGTTAAGCACTTTGGACCAGCTCCTGGTGTGCCCCACAGCCATACCAAACCTTATGTCCGATCAAAGGGAAGGAGATTTGAGAGGGCTAGAGGAAGAAGGAACAGCAGGGGCTTTAGGGTTTGAGTGCTCAAATTCTTTCACAAAACACAGATCAGCTTACCAAATCCAAGCAGCAGATGCATCGAAAACCAAAATTCAATTTGCTTATGTTTTATTTTTATTCTCTCGTACTCTAGTGTGGAACAACTACATTTTCTTAGCAGGTTAATATCTGCTGTTTATTTAGTATTTTTATTTAAACAAATAGATTTGGAATGTCATTGTCGGGTAATTTTTGAATGTTATGGTATGATATAAGTATGAATTTCTTCTATGGTAGTATGATGATAATATTTTGATTTGGTGGAATGCGTTAGAGGTGCTGGACAATTTTAAATGGGGCTTGATGCTCAGGATTGGAACATGCGGAGCCTACTGATATTTTCTCTCTTTTAAATCTGCAAATCCATTATGAAATTAGTGATTATGAATAATAAAAAATTATTGAATCATAAAGCATTTTTATTAAAAACTATTTTTTACAATAAGTTGAACTTTAATATTTATAAAATTTAATTGAATTTTAAAAATTCATTATTTATTTTTATTATCAAATATTTTAATAAACAAAGCGAAATTATTCTAATTAATGGATTTTGGATTCTCAATTACTCACAACTGTATTCCTGTGCCGCTTATGAAAGCACCGCTATTTGAATGACAAATGTATAGATGATCGAATAATTGATTGGAATCAAAACCGAGCCAAGTAATTGTCGTTAATCAGAAATCGGAACAAAGGAACTCATTCTTCATTGTTTACGAATCACAAATATATAACCCATTATGAACTATTCTTGACGACAAAACTAATATATAAACTAAAGATGCATAAACAACCAACTTGAGAGCAAGAACAATTCAAGTGAACATATTTTTCAATTACCATACATCTCTCTTTAATCTTTATTGTGAGTTTGAAACCTCAACCTAAATCTTAAGCATGATCGGAGTGATAACTGGATGCAGTCTTGCTTCAATCTTTGATCCAATTATCCATGTTATATCTGGTGAAGGAAGAAAAAAGGACCATAAACTTCAAGGACATTAATAGTCCAGTAGTTCTGTGGATGCCATTAATAAATTAGTTTAGGTCTAACAAACTAACCCTTTTTAGACACTTATTGCCAGCATGAATGCTAATTAGAATTTCTTGATGAAGTCATATATATGGGCACTGACTCCCTCTGGCTTTTCTTGGGCGAGAAAGTGACCTACTCCTTCCATCACAACGACTTCTTCCAAAAAAGGGACAAATTTCTTCAAACCACCATTGTGTATATATTCCTTAACACCAGGGAAATGATAGGTAATGTCCTGGTCACCCACAATAAACTTAACAGGTACTTTAATCTGCAACCCCGTCCATGGTGCTGTCAACTCCCAGTTTCTGCAACAAGCAACAGAAAAATGACTTTAGCTTGAAATGAGATGGCAATGTTTGACACCGGAAGCAATTTAAACCTTACTCACTAGCTGATCCTAAACTTAAATTCTAGGCCTATAAACAGTAATAAGGACAATTTTTGAGGGATGGATAGCTCTGCTGAAATTCATCTATCATTTACAATCTAATGCCAAAGAGTCGATGACATTGTGAAATTGGATTTGTGCATCAAACAGAAATATGGAAGATGAATCTTGCATTAGGCAAAGTGGCTATTTACCATTTAAAATGAAGGCAACTCAACTCAACCTTAATCTCAAAATTAATTGGAGTCAGCTACAATGATGGCAGATATGAAAAAATTTAAATAGCAGCTGTGTTTGTGGGAACATACAGATCTAAACATCGATAATAGTTCAACCCTCCAGTGAAGCTCTTCCGGTTAAACTTGCTAACATAATAATTGATATCTTCTTCGGACAACCAAGAAGGCAAATTTGGAATGCCAGGTAAACCTCTGAATCCTATCTCTTTAGGTATACAAGGTGGCTTTGAATTGGAAGATGTAAGAAATCTTTTAATCACATTTGCAGTACCAGTTTGGGCAAAGTCTTCTTCAATCTCTCCAAGTTCCTACATGTCAACAACACAATTCAGCAAATTTTCTGCTGGTTAGTTCAAAGAAGTAAGAACCATAGATTAAATTTATAGCATCAAGAAAGACTGCTATTCCAGACAACCATCTCTCCAAGGTCAAATTCTTACACAAACTAAATGCTAAAAATGAGAACAATTCATAGGGTTGGGCAATTTAGCTGGAAGAATCCTTATCATGGACCATAAGTCACTATGAAATGTGTTTCAGAATCATTCCTGTGCAATGCATTTCACACCCCCTGCAATGCAGCAGAACCAATTCCAGCAAAGGACTAACCCAAACATTGATGTGATGCTTAGATGTATAGCAATGGTATTTAGTTTGATGAATTAGATTTGCTAATTGCCTGAAAACCATCAAAATCAGAACTTGTACAATTTTCAGTAGAAATAAAATAGTAGTTGAACAAGAAAAAAATGGAGGAGGAACACAATTTCTTGCCTTAGAACACATTTAATCTCAAATCAAAAAAAGAAACGAGGTTCGAAACATTAGCAATAAAAACTATTCAGGTCTAATGCTGGTCCAATCACTAGAGAATTCCTCTAGAAAAAAAAAGACTTACTGGAACGTGAATTTGCACACTAACAACAGATTGGTAATTTTTTATCATCTAATATGGTTAGGAACTAGGAGGAAGCTGAAAATGGTATTCAATGTTATCCGAATTCAAGTGCATCGAAAGGCTAGGACACATTTAAATTTAGACCAAGATGATTAATGAACCAAAAGTCAGTATAAATTGTCCGTATTTACTATTCAGGGCCATAGTGGTTGGTGGGTCTAAAGGCCACCATCCCTTTCGTGGGGAAGTGAGTTTTGTTTTTTTTTTTTTTTCAGTTTTGTCTTCTTAAAATGACTTGCTTTGCTATGGATATTCCAGGAGTAAAACACCGACTATGTATTTGGAGCACCGATAACATTTCCAATCCAAGCATCTATCGATGATAGGACAGTTCATAACTGATATGCAGATCAATAAAGCAAATTCCCTCAATCACTTATGAGTTCACATAAATGACAATAACTGTTTGATGAAAAAATAAATCAATAAATAAAAGCAAATGGTCATCTAAAGTACGATCGAATTTCTACCCAATTTAATTGAGATCAAATTAACACTTCACACCATAACAATTAATGAAATTGATGATCTATCACTATTCAAGCAACAATCTTGAAGCTAAAACTGAAAAGGGGACAAAAATGAAACGAAGTTTAACTTGCCTGAAACCTACAGATATAGAAATCATCACCTAATAATTCTCTATATCTCTCCACGGGCTTCTTGTCTGGGTTCCTCGGCCAGAAGGCAACGCTAGTGTTAACCAGAGCTTTGATTCTATCAGGCCTCAACAAACACAAATACCAAGCGACTGTGGCACCCCAGTCATGACCCACAAGAAAAACTCGATCAATGCCCAGAGAGTCAAGTAGGCCGATAAGATCGCCGACGAGGTGGAGTATGGTGTACTGAGTGGTGGATTGTGGAGCATCGCTATCGCCGTAGCCACGAAGGTCAGGGGCGATACAACGGTAACCAAGGGAAGAGAGGGAGAGGAGCTGGTGGCGCCAGGAGTACCAAAGCTCAGGGAAACCGTGTAAAAAGAGGATAACTGGGCCGGTCCCTATGGATGCTATGTGCATATTTATGCCATTTGTGGATACAATTGTGTGCTCTATCTTCTCCATCTCTCTTCTTTGTTTTATTTGTTGTTGATATCTCTGTGGCCTTCGGGCTTTGTCTTGAATCTTGATCAGTGTCGATGTTTATTGGTAAAGAACAAAGATTAAGAAGAAAAACAGAACAAAAAGACAAGTCTTTTCCGAGTATTATAAATGGATTACCCAATGATTAAGGCCCTCCTAGTGAGCTGATGAAGACAAACATTTAGCTTTTTGGATCAGATTGGCCCAATCTTAATTAACAGTTCATGTTCATTTACCGTACTTGGAAATTTATTGAATGCAGTCCGTGGGGGGCATACAAGAAAATGGTATTAATATATTTCATCCCCCCTGCAATAAATATAAAATACAGAAAATTTTCATCAATTTTAACTTTTTTAATTATTTTATTACTATTTTAATTTACTAATTACATTAATTTTCCTCTATCTTTTTAATTTTTTATATTTTATATCTCTTAATTAATTTTTATATTTTCTAATATAATTTTAACGATAATATTATTATATAAAATATAATTTATATTAGAAAATATGAGAATTAAATTGGATTATATCAAAAAAAATAAATTAAGATATTTATTATGAAATGAATGAATATTTAAAAATCATAAATAAATCTAATTCATCAATTATTAATAATGATTATATATTATTAATTAATTATTTAAATTATAAATTTATATTATAATTAATACGATGATATATCAATTAGTACTATAATTAATACGATGATATATCAATTAGTACTAATCAATTCATAATTTTATATAATAAATTAAATTTATCTAAAATTTCTCTGAATAAAGACAGTAGCAGTTGTGAATGTAAAAGTGTACGCTTGCTTATATATTGCAATCAATTTACAAGATTTTGATTGCCAATAATTAAGATTTTGAAGTTTAGTTTTTTTATTTAGATTTTTTAATTTAATTTTAATTAAATTAATTAATTAATAACTTTTAATAATTAAAATTAATTTCAATATAAGAATCCATTGACGATTCACTAATGAATCCTTTTTATATATTTTTGAAAAAAAAAATATTAATATTATACAAATTAATGATAAAAATTTAAAACACGATAGATTCAACATTATATAGAAATGCACCAATTAGGGATCCAAAATTAAAAACATAAGTGTCCAAAATCATATAAAAAACGCATTTTGAATAAGATCTAATAATGCTTTAAGAGAAAGTATCTAAATGCTATCACTATCAAACCCTAAGAAAAGTTTTGAAATTAATAATCCTAAATTTAAATTATAAGAATCAATATCATATAGAACACGTGATTTGAATAAGTTTTAATATATATAATTTTGAATAGAATTATTAGATTAAAAAGTTTTAATGCTTAGTAAAAATTGGGAAGAAATAAAAAATTTTATTTGGAGAATTAAAATTAATAAAATAAAAAAATAAAAATTAATTTTTTTTTGATCTTCCATATTTATAGGTTGAAAATTAATTAAATAATTTTAATATTTAATATTATTTATAAAAATTTAATTTTAAAATGACTTATTAAAATTTAGAAAAATTAATCTAAATGATTAATTCAATAGTACAAGGTCGCATTGAATTTTTGAGTGAAAACTATTAATTTATAATGAAAAATTTCGTATTTAAATTTTAATCAGGTTAAATTTTCTTGAGTTAACGCCAGACAAAAATTATTTTCATACCCAATATAGTATGAGTACATCTCATGAATTAAAAAAATAAAAACTAAATAATTATATAAAAATGTAATATATATTTTCAAGTGGATTAGAGGCTAAAACTCCCACTGTCCTTCTGATTACATCCCTGATGAGAAACCTTGTTATTCTAAATGCAAATTTTTTATTGATTGAGCTTCCAATGATACCAAAGTAATCAATTGTAATAAAGTTTATTATAACAAATAAATAATCATCCAATTAGAAAAAAAAATAAAAAAATTTGGTGATGTTTGATAACAATATCTAACATTTAAAATTAACAATTTCAATATTTATTAATTTTAAATTATTTATAACATATGACTTGAAATTCTCAATTAAATTAAAATTTATTTAAAATGATATAAGTCAAATATTGTAACTTAAAACTTACATTAAATATGATATGTAATTAAATTTTTAAATATTTTATAATTTAAAATTTTCATTATTTATACTATTTAATATTTAAAATGCAGTATTTAAATTTTTAGCATTTAAATTATAGTTTTATTAAACATAACTTTAGATTATGTTTAACTAAATTCTATATTTCAAAATTAAAAAGGAAAAAAAAAAATTCTAACATCATATATTGAATAATCCATCCAATTTTATATCATACATTCTCTGAATGGTTCAAGCAAAGAAAAATGAATAGATTAAACTTGGGGTCTTAATTCAGGTCTGGTCTGCTCCTTTTCTTCACCGATAATATTGTCCAGTAATTTCCACATCGCTTGTGCTTTTTAACTGAATTCAAACAAGCCGTCCTTTTCATCATAATTTATTTTCCAGCGTAAATTAAAAGCATTACAAAGTCTACTCCACAACTATATCAAGTCTCTTGGAAATAATTGAGCTTGACCAAAACTTTTCTTTATTTAAATAATTATTTTTCCTTGTATTGCAGTCATTCCATTAAAAACTGTTTATTTTTTTAATATAGTCATCCATTAATAATTAACATTGAATTCAATGATAAAAATATGTGATATGACTAATAGATTAGTATGAATGATAGATATTTTGATCGTTTAAGTAGAAGTTTTGAGTTTAAATCTTTGTGAATATAGCAATTAGTATTAGGAGAGCCAAAATTCTCCGAAAATGATATCTAGCGCTTGAATTCGAATTAATCAACAATGATCAAATAATGGATGATTTAACAAAAAATAATATGATATGAATTAAGCGAATGTCGGTCTATCACCATTCACAATTTTAAAAATATCTCTATTATCTTTAAAATTTAAAAAGAAAGATCCTTTATATTATCTAAAAAACTTTATATCACTCCCTCAAAATAAAAAATATATATATATCTTAATTGAATATTTAAATTTTATTTATAACTTGAATTCATTAATTAGGAATTAAAAAAAAATATCAAGTGTTTGTTTGTAATATGTATAAAAAATAATAATCCAACAAAAAAAATCAATATATAATTTATTTATACGAGTACTTGATAAACATGGGTTAAAGCTGAGAGGGAGATATGATGAGACTTGAATTACGTTGCCAATTCCTGAAATTTGATGCCATTTTCTCTTAAGACCCGTTGAGTATGTGATGTGATATGCAAATACTGATACAAGCCAAGCTCGAGGCTCTAGCCATGGTTATTACGAAGTGTTTTATACTATAATAAATAAAAAAAATCTACTCTTTCAGAAGAGAGATGAGAACATGAATAAATGTCTCATGCCGTGACCACTTTTAATTTACACATATTAATATATATATATATATATATAATTAATTTTTACCATTTGTTTTCCAAAATACTCTTGTTAGACATTTTAAATTTGAATGCCTCTAGCTAACATTGGAATTCAAAAAATTTATTCCATAAAAGCTACTATTTCTAAGTCTAAGAAGTTTAAAATGTATAGGTGGTGATACTCATCATATCAATATCATATGTTCAACAATAATTATCCCATCAAATGAATATAATAATTTATTATTTAAATTATAAAATATGTATTAGAATTAATACATTGATATATAAGAACATTATTAATTAATTCATAAATATAATGGATTATGTTTACTTAAAAAATTTTCCAATTAAGTATTGATATTTTTTAACAATTAACCGTAAAATATCAATTAATAAAAAGTAAACTATATTTTGGGATATATAGAAAAGGAAAGAGATTTTTTTATTAAGTAGAATGGAGGAAATGTTGAATAATTAAGACCTTAATTACTATAATATTCTTATTAGAATTAAAGTTTATTTAATTAAATTAGAAGATATTAGAAAATGATGTCCAACCAACTAAAGTTAATTATATATATATATATATATATATATATATATATATATATATATATTGAGTATTGAGAGAGGAATTGATTCTGATTTATTGTCTAAAAGAATATATATTTATGATTAGATTATATTTTGACGTGAAATTGAAACTATATATATTAATAAACATTTAATTGACTGACTGATTTTATTAAGATCTTGTTCTTAATTAGTTACATGGCAGGAAGAGACTGCAATTCCTAGTCAAAAGTTCTTATTTTTTATGTCATCAGAAGTTTTTTATGAAGTCATAAATATGTTGGCTGACTTCTTCTGCCTTTTCTTGGATGATAAAATGGGCTACCCCTTCCATTATCACAACTTCTTCCAAAAGCGGCACATCTTTTTTAAATCCACCATTAGTAATATATTCCTTCACACCAGGAAGATGGTAAGCAGTGTCCAAATCTCCAACGATGAACTTAACTGGTACTTGAACTTTTAGTCCTGTCCAAGGTGCCATCAGCTCCCAAGTTCTGCAATCAAATTAATAAATAGATCAATATTTAATTAATTATAGTTTATATATAAAGTTTAATATTTGTGGCTTAATTAAGAAAAATATAACTTGTAATTAAATTCAGAACTTACTGCTTAATGTTTCTGTAATAATTCAATCCGCCAGTAAAACCTTTTTCGTTAAATTTGGTAGCATAGTAATTTATATCATCTTCAGAAATCCAAGAGGGCAAGCAACTGCATAAAGATTCTGGCAAAGCTTCGTATTCTATTTCTTTTGGTATACGAGGTGGGTTTGGATTGCGAGCAGTAAAAATAATTTTTAGCAGGCTTGCAGTATCAACTAAAGCAAACTCTTCCTGAGCCTCTATAGGTTCCTGCAACAAATATAATAGAATCTAATCTTATATTGGCTGGTAATTAAAAGAGTGGTCAAAAATTCTAACTTTTAGAAATTTTAGATGAAAAGAGTCTAATGCCAATATGTACCTGAAATCTACAGATATAGTAATCATCACCGAACCAAGCCCGGAGGCCATCCATAGGATTCATTGGAGTTCTTGGTGTGAAGGCAACACTGGTATTGACCAGGGCCTTGATTCTATCAGGTCTAAACAAGCAAAAATACCAAGCGATAATGGCACCCCAGTCATGTCCAACCAAAAACACTTTCTCTATCTCCAACGCGTCTAGGAGGCCAATAAGGTCTCCGATCACATGAAGTCCTGTGTACTCACTCACCGATTCAGGAATATCCGTGTCGCCAAAGCCGCGAAGATCAGGGGCTATGCAACGGTAACCAAGTGAGGATAAATAAAGGAGTTGATGTCGCCATGAATACCACAGCTCAGGAAAACCATGCAAGAACAGAATTGCTGGGCCTGTCCCAATTGATGCCACGTGCATATTTATGCCGTTAGTGGCTACTTTTATATGTTCTATCTTCTCCATTTGTCTTGGATGAATAATACTAACTCAATTTTTTTCTTTTTTTGGTTATTGTGCTTGAGACTTGATGATTGGATTGCTCGAGGACTAGAGATATATATAGAACAATAGCCAAGTCATTGCCTGACCTGTTTTTGACCAAGTATAGAGGAGATTATCTGATTAATTAATTAGCCATCAGATGGAATTATTTTCCTTTGAAACCTGTAATTATTCATATTGACCGCAACCGAAGCAGCTTACCATTCTTGGTTTGGATTTCTCATGAGTGGAATTGACCCTTGAAAATATTATGCTTAATTATGCATATTTTGTTTGGTTTTGTTTTCGTAGGAAGTGGGGTTAATGGGGATTGGAATGATTTTTGTATTTTTTGGACTTCTTTTATTATTTTTTCCTTAATCCCAAGAATAGAACTATGATTTACAAGGACATCGCAAACCCTTTTACCAATCAAGGGAAAATCAATAAATTTTTTTTTATCAATCATGCTAACTCTTGAGATTTATATAATTTTTTAAACATATGGCTAATTATTTAGTAAATTGAATCTTTATAATAATAATATAATAAAACGAGGAGTTTATTAGGAGTAATGGGTAGTTGACAAAATTTTTTAATATAATTATTAATTTTTTTATTTTTAATAATTATATCAAATTCTTTTAATTTTTTTTTAATGATAAATATTAATTTTTAGGTAATTGTTAGATAGTTGAAAAACTGTTTTTTTTTTTTTTATAAAAGTTTTAATTTGAAGCTTTTTAAACAACTCTTATATATTTAAATAAAAATATCAAATTATTTTATTAAAAATAATAATTAATTAAGAAATATATATTAATATTTATCCTCATTAAACACATTAATAGTAATAATTAATAATTATTTTATCAAATACTTATAACAATCAACTCTCAGCTAATAATTAACAGCTAATAATTATTACGAATAATTAAATTTAAATGAGGTCTAAATTATACATATACGTAAGAGAATCTCTAAATACATGATATTAATTAGGGACGAAATTAGGAAATTAGTTTTAGGTAAATCAAATAAAAATTTTTATTTAAAAATTGAATTTGAGTGAGTCAAAAAGCTTTTTTCTATATAAAAAACTGAATTTGAATAGGTTAGATGAAAATTTTTCTATAAATTTATAAAATTTTATTTTTACTGAAATGGTTCAGACCCATCCTAATTACCGTCCTTTATATTAATGATTTATCAATTATTTATATTAAGAAATATTTATAGATTAATAATTGTATGCTAAAAATATATATTATCTTTTTTATAAATGAGATTCTCATGTATGATGTAAATGGAGAAAGTTCATTCTTTTTCTTTTTACTATTTGATTTCCTCCTAATTTCTAAATTAATTTGTCGGAATTGAAAATTTGTTTTGAACATAGCCTTGTTCTTATTATATATTTATTTTCAGGTTGACTGAATTGGTAAAAGTTTATATATATCTGAGTGGATATATTATTAGTTTGAGTCTATATAAATACAACAACCACAATTAATATTAAAATAATTTATATTTTTAAAAAAAAAAAATCTGCTCAAATTTTAAATAGTCGACATCTAATATAATAACCGAATATCTAATGATTTTAAAAAAATATATATTATATACTGTGTACAATTTATAGTCGTTGTTTGAAAAATATAAAAACTCTGTATGCAATTAAGCACATAATAATAATAATAATAATATATTGAATAGCGCTCTGAATTGATTTGTGATTTTGGGAAGAAGACAAAGTCGCCCAATGTTCCTTGCTTGCATAGTCGTAATTAAAATTTTTTATTAGGAAATTAAAATTAAATAAATAAAAAAATTTAATGTCATAAATTTTATAAAAATTTTTTTAGGAGATTAATTAAAAATTTATATTTAATTTTAATATTATTAGGTAGGGTCAAAATTAAATTACTATATATATATATATATATATATATATATATATATATATATATAAGAATTTTGGATGACTAATTAAAAAATTTTAGGGAAATTCTGGTCTAAACTTGTTGTATGTTACAGCCTCCTCCCCTCTTACATGGGGCAATAAAATATGGTCTAAAAAATGAGGCTAATCTCTGTTGCTGTTCCAGTCGCTAAACGTTATTAAAAATCATTAAATTTGAACTCATCGCTTAAAAATATTAGACTTCCATTCTTATCCATATTACATATAAAAATATACCATTAAAAAAAGTAGTTCTTTAAGAAATAAAATACGGAAACATTTAAATAAATTAAAAAATTTTAATTTTTTATTTATATATTAATTAAAATTTAATGTTAATAGTAAACAATTAATATAATATATCTTCAATGAATATTTATAGTAATTGTGTGTTAAATTTTATTTATATATTAAGTAGGAATGATAATTTTATTTATCTGTCCTATACTCAATCCGATCACATAATCTGATTAATAAATGAAGTATAATAAATTTTTAAATTTTAAATTTGATTAAGTTTAGATTGGATATGAATATTGATATAATTTATTTTGAATTTAGACTCGATTATATATATTTTTATTTTATATTATTATATTTATATTTAATTTATAATTATTTTTTAATATAAAATATAAATTAGATTATATAAAATTGATGGAATTCGGATTTTTATAAAATTCATTATAGACCCGACCAAGTTGCCATACGTTGAAAAGATAGAGATGTTAATTTTTGAAAATAAAGTATTCAAAGGGTTGACGTCAACCACGGACAGCACCATTAATTGCCAGTCATCTCGCTCAACATTAATTACTAAAAACTAAATAATCGAATTGAATTGTGATAATGTAATTTATTAAATAAAACTTATGATTTATGTTTTTTTATATTTAATAAAAAATAAAATATAATTTTTTGTTATAGTTAATTTTAATATTTATGTGAAATTATAACATATCTTTTATATTTATTATAAATTTATGAATTATAATTGGATATATATAATTATTAATACATCTATAAAGTAATTTATTATTATTTTTATTAAGCTTATTATTATTAATTAGTTTATTAAATTTTTTTCAATTAATATTACACTTTAATTATGATTGAAAATCTATTCTCAAATTCTTAAATTTGTAAGATGACAAAAAAATTATGTTAACATTCTTTGTTTTAGTTTTAAAATTATATATATATCTATACACACACCGGCACATTGTATAATTATAAAATTATTTTTTATTTTATAAATTTAAATTATTTATTTAAAAATATTATCTAAAAAATAGAACATAATAATAATTTTATGTAAATATATTATATGTAGAAAATTGTATGATAGAAACACATGCATTTTTTAAAAATTGCATAAAAAAAAGATAAAAATGAAAATAAAGTCTATAAAAAAGTTATTATTATTAATATAAATAAATTTTAATATTTCTTAATATACTTTTTTATTCTTTATTTTTTCATATATACGAATATGTGTATAAAGTTTGCAACTAATTATAGTCAAACTTATTCAATTAATATTATACTATTACATGTAACAATTATTAAATTAATTAATTAATTAATAAATTTTTTCATTAATTACATTACCATATAAAAATAAGTTGAAGTTAACTCTCTAAATTCGATGAAGTGACAAAAAATTATACTTATTTTTTTCTTAATTTTATATATATAGTGATAAATCTTGATATATTCAGCATTAAAGTTATTCAAATTATTTTAAGTTTTCATCACTTAATTTTTAATTTCACTTTGCATCAAACATTGTTTTATGCAAGAATTTTAAGTTATATTTTTATTTTAATATTAAATTTATACATCTATATTTTATTTAATTGTTGGTCATAGACTCATAATAGTACTTATCTCTTCTAATTTAAAAATAAAAAATCAATGTATTTATGTAATCGAATAAATAAAAAAATATATATATATTAAATATTTTCAATTTCATCTAATTATAAAAAATTAAAACATTCAATAAATAATTAATTTAAAAATTAATTTGATTTATAAGAGAATTTATTACTATTTTTTTATTGATCATATTTCAATAAAGAGAAAAAAAATTCAATAGCTAACTAACTTTAACTCGGTCCAATAATTTGTTTTTTTCTTTTTTCTTTTTTTTTCTAATTAAAGGTAGCATGCAATCTATTTCCTACTTATTGGATAAATTAATAAGACTATTAATTGCTTGAGAGTTGAGGGAGCACGTGTTCACTGAAGTCAGCCTTAAATGGCAGAGTGAGAACACACCGCCACGTCCATAATAGGTTTAGGTTTACTTTTATGGCATTTTCCCACTTTCATTATCACTCGTCCGTGGAGAAAGGGCTATGGGAAATAAATCATCACTCCATTGTTAACTTGTCAATACTTATTTTTTTCTTAATTTTAGGTTAATTATATATATATTCAGCATTAAAGTTATTAAGTTTTCATCACTTAATTTTTAATTTCACTTTGCATCAAACATTGTTTTATGCAAGAATGTTAAGTTATATTTTTTCACCCAATACATTTAGTAATTTATTTTTTAAAATAATATAAATCAATATATTAATAAATATAATTCTGATTAAGTGACATAATATTTTAACCAAATGTAAATTTCATTTTACCTTAATTTTCATAATTAAAGATTAATTATAATTTAGTATGACATTATTCTATTGCCAATTATATCTAAGTAAACAATATTTATGTTTAATACTTGTATATAATAATTATATAAAAATTCACAGTTCACAGCTGTAAGTTTAAAAATTCTTTATTATTATATTTTGGGCCATTAATGGGCTCATTGTACCTGTTTTGCTAGCCCATCTGCAGTTTTCTTATACGAGAATTCAATAATTAATACCAAATTTCACTAGAATCTTGGTATTGGTTCATCGAAAAAAAAATCATGACATATCACATATACCTAGGAATTTAGGATGATATGAAATCTTTTTACAAGATCAAGTGTACTCAGCTAATTAAAGCCATAAAATGACGTATGATGATCATAACTACAGTTAAAAAAAAAAAAATTGCACAATTTATGAATAAGATTTTCTGTTGAATTACATTCTTAGTGAATTAAGGCTAGAAAATGGCGTCCAACAGAAGCTATAATTCTAATTTACACTTTATTACATATTGATAAAATCATGCTTAACAACAGACAAATAAATTAAATGAATAAATAAATAAATATTTTCTGAAATATAAATTAACAATAAATATATATTTTATAGAGTATAATCGATTTTCCCCTGCCCAGTACTAAAAAAATATAAAGAAATAAAGAAAAAAAATCATGTCAATTATATGGCTTGTTTTAAGTTAGAAGTTCTTTATGAAATCATATATATGTTGGCTGATTTCCTCTGCTTTTTCTTGGATGATAAAATGGGCTACCCCTTGCATTATCACAACATCTTCCAAAAATGGCACATCTTTTTTAAGCCCACCATTGTTTACATATTCCTTCACACCAGGAAGATTATATGCAGTATCCAAATCCCCTACAATAAACTTAACTGGTACTTTGACTTGTTGTCCTGTCCATGGAGCCATGAGTTCCCAAGTTCTGCAATTATAAATAGAGTTAATTAAAAGTTCAATATTAGCAGCTTAATAAAGTAAAGATATCTAAGTATTTGTATAAACTTATTGTTAGAATGGACTTACAGCTTGAGGTTTCGGTAATAATTTAATCCTCCAGTGAAACCTGTCTGTTTAAATTTGGAAGCGAAGTAATTGATATCTTGTTCTGAAAGCCAAGAGGGCAATTCGCAAAGAGAATCTGGAAATAATGATTTGTAGGCAATTTTTCTAGGAATGCGAGGTGGGTTTGGATCACGAGCAGTATAAATACTTCTGAGCAGAGTTGCAATATCAACTTGAGCAAACTGTTTCTCATTCTCAATGGGTTCTTGAAACCTGCACACATAATAATCATCACCAATGATAGCCCTGAGATTCTCCAATGGATTAAGTAGTTGTGGGAATCTGGGTGAGAAGGCAACGCTTGTATTGACTAAGGCCTTGATTCTATCAGGTCTAAACAAGCAAAAGTACCAAGCGATGATAGAACCCCAGTCATGACCTACTAAAAACACCTGATCTAGCCCCAACGCATCCAGAAGGCCCACAAGATCGCCGACTATGTGAAGCCCAGTGTAGTCATTGACCGATGCAGGAACGTCAGTATCGCCAAAGCCGCGAAGGTCAGGGGCTATGCAACGATAGCCAAGAGCTGATAGATGAAGGAGTTGGTGTCGCCATGAATACCATAGTTCAGGGAAACCGTGCAAGAATAGTATTGCTGGGCCTGTTCCAATTGATGCTACATGCATGTTTATGCCATTTGTGGCTACTCTTATATGCTCTATCTTCTCCATTTTCCTTTTCTTGTTTTTTCAATTGATAATGCAGGATAGAGAATTAATCAACGATTCCTTCGCTAATAAATTGAAGGATTGCGACTTATTAAAGATGAATATAGAAGAGATGGATATTGGATATATACTTTGCTGGGTTTTCTTTAGTTATTGTGATGGTGATATATAGATGAGATGAATCAATTGTTTTGAATGAATGGAGATTATATAGAAGAAAGTTGAGTCTCCTGAGATTTGAGATTATCAGAAAGTGGGAGCCGTTGAACAAGAAAAAGTCAACCAAAAAAAAATCACATAAAACAATAGTTTTGGATTATGAAATTTTTAAGCATCGAAGAAGAGGAGAATCTAATAATAATCTATTATTCAGATATATATATATATATATATAAGTCTATTAAACTGCTAGGCTATTTCTTAGTATATTTATTGGAATATGTACAATTTGTTTTTAAAAATCCACATAAAATAAATGTCAACTATTTATATACATAAAAATGTAATTTTTATTAATGAATTAAATAAAAAAATTTAAACTAAAATTATAGCCAAAATATTCATATAAAAAAATCCATATAACACATATAATTATCAAATTTATTCATTAAAAAATATTTCATATAAGAATGATACTGACCCTAATAATTATGATTGTAAAACCGAATTAAACCGGTTAGTCGAATTGAAAAAATTAGAAATTGAACGTCCAGTCAACCTTCATTTATCCGTTCTAAAAATCGATTAAAAAAATCAGTAAATCAGGTGATTAACAGGTGAACCAATCAAATGATCGATTTTTTTTATTTGAGCGGGTTAGATTTTTTTTTTTTTTTTTTTATCAAAATGACTTCGTTTTTGTTTAACTCAAAACGATAAAAAAATCCATATAACACATATAATTATCAAATTTATTTATTAAAAAATATTTCATATAAGAATGATACTGACCCTAATAATTATGATTATAAAACCGAATTAAACCGGTTAGTCGAATTGAAAAAATTAGAAATTAAACCAAGAATCGGTCCAGTCAACCTTCATTTATCCGTTCTAAAAATCGGTTAAAAAATCAGTAAATCAGGTGATTAACAGGTGAACCAATCAAATGATCGATTTTTTTTATTTGAGCGGGTTAGATTTTTTTTTTTTTTTTTTTTTATTAAAATGACTTCGTTTTTGTTTAACTCAAAACGGCGCCGTTTTGAGTTAAAAGAAATTAAAAAAATTTCAGTAATTTCGTTTTAATTTTTTTCGACGTCAAAATCTATCCGACTCTAAAATCATAACCTTATTACATGTTATATTATTGCATAAGTAGATATTTGAACAAGTGAATATTTATAATTTATTATATATATAACTTTTTACTTAATGTGATTTGATCGACACTATAAAAAATATGGTCTTATACAATTTTTTTATTTAATCATAATTTCATTATATTTATTTTCATCATATATATAATGAATATCAAATTATATATACATATATATGCATACCGATTTTTTTTTGTTTAATCAATTTGATTTCAATCGAATGTCTGATTTTCTGATCCTTTACCTCCATTAATTTTTTAATCGGTCTCGTTTTGAAAATATTATTAATTACAGTAGAATTTATTTATTTATTTTTCTATATATATAATAATTTAACTTTTGTCATATGACTATATCAATTATTAGACTTGCAAGTTGGAATTAAAAATATTTTGGTTTTAATTAAGACTTTGGAAACTTGAAAGTGGAAATATATAATTGCTAAGTAAGTTCACAAATGCCACCGTTCCTATTAATTGTGGATTTGCTACTCTGACATTCAACCAAGTAGTGCTCTTACTTTATTTTACCATTTTCGTTTCACGCACAGACTCATTCTACATAGATCAGATATACATGAACATGATTTATAATAATAATAATATATGTATAGACTATTGACTTTCAATAAAATCTTTGATAGCAGACACGCTACATCTCAATTGTTCTTGGACGAATTCATATTAACGAGTCGGGCTATGTCAACTTGAATTGTTTTATCCACGAGCCGAAACTTGGTTTTATTATATAATATATACAAATTTATAACTCTTATAATTCTCTCCTATTCCATTTAAAATCTTATATTGATATTCAACATCTCATAAATTTTCTTTCTTATATTTTTTCAAAATTTAAAATTTTTGAAGTTGTAAATTAATATTCTGATGACAAAAAAATAGTTAAAAATGCTTATATAATATTATTTTTAAAAATTAAAAAATTTATAGGACAAAAAAATTGTTCAGCAAAATTTTAAAAAATTCAGACAATAATAATATAGTTTTTTAGAAAAAATATAAATATGTCTCTGAATTATATAGCAAAAATATCACATTAATATTTTTTTTTTTAAATATGCAAATATGACATTGAAATCACAAAAAAGGCGGAGTAATCTCTTCCTGTTATCTCCTTAACTACATAAATGGTGAAAAATTATTTTAATTATTTATTCTTTTACTAAATAAATAATGAAAAATTTTAAATTTAATTATTTCAAATTGAAATTTTATTTAATAAAATTATTCGAAGAAAATATATTGTAAATATTTTAAAGATAATTAAACTATTAATAAGTGAGTAAAAAAATAAAATTAATTAAGTTAATAATTAATTTAGACTAGGGTATATATATATATAATTTTATATTTGATGAAATCATATGTGGGAATAATAATTTTTAAAATTTAATAACTAAATAATAATTTTTAAAAATTTTTGAAAATTTAATTTATATCTAAATAATTTATAATAAATTGAAAAGTAATTATTTTTTAAATTTTAACATTTCAAAATGAAATACATTTTATAAGGATTCTATTTACTCTTTATTTATAATTTTTGAACATAAAATAAATATTTTATGAATTTTTATATATTTAAATATATTTATGAAAAAAAAAATTGTTAGGGAAATAACGAAGAGAAATACTCCGTCTCATTTTTATAATTTCAGAATCATATTTACACTTTAAAAATATATATATACCAATATGATATTTTCGCTATAGTTAATAAACATCTTTACATATTTTTCTTAATTTTTTATTTTATAAAGTTTTTAATCAAATACAATTGTATAGGTTTATTTTAACAACTTATTTTTATTTGGTTCCACATTTATAGTATTTCTTTCATCAGTTTTTAGTGATCGATTATTAATTTTCAACATTTTTATATTTCAATGTATTTAGGCTATTAAGTTCATACGAAAAAAAAAAACTCAATTAATAAAAGAATCACTATTTGAACAAATAAAAAACATATCAAGCTTACATTAAAAATAATCTATAAAAGTTTTTAGATATGTTATGTTTGTACATTAAAATGATAATTAAATTATATTTCAAGATAGTAAACGTGAAATTCTTAGATTAATAATTACATATAATATTTATTTGAGTTATAAAATATAATTCATTTATATTATAAAAAATTGTTAAAAACTAGTGTTTATTTATTTATTTTTCTAAAATTAGCATTTCAATTACGATTTTACCAAAAATAATATAACCCTCGCACATTGTAACAAATTACACCCCTCTTACCAGTGTGCAGCATCAGGAAGTGATTTATAGCTCTCACGTCCGTTTATTTTTTAAAGATTTTTATTAGATTAAATTAATTTTTTTTATTTAATCAAACCAAATCAAATTATTATCATAATTAAATTAAACATTAAGCTATATTTAATTTATGGTTTTAAATTAATTAATTTTTTTTTATAGATTGTTATTATTTTATTATAAAATTTTTAAAAAAACACTAACAAAATGTTAATGATAAAAAAAAAAGTCTTAAAAATAATTTAATATATAATATAAAATTTATCTATTTTATTAATAATACACTTAAAATTTATATTTTTTCTCAAAAATTAGATTTTTTTTATTTATCTTTTAATTTATTTCATGAATAGTTATTTTTTAAAATTTTTAATTAATATTAGGTTAAAAAATATATATGTATATATAAAATAAAATTAAATATATTTAATTGTAATAATAATAAAAAATAAAATATATATATATTTTAGTTCTGTTTGAGTTAAAATAAAATAAAATTTAAATTATAAAATAAAATTCAATTAAATAGTTGTGAAATTATCTATTTTAATTTAATTTTACCAATTTAATGAATTTAGTTTTCATTCTTAGTGGTTTGAAATAAAATTATTAATATTTGAAATAAAGTAACATTGAGAGAATAATTGAACTAAAGAATTTTTATTGAGCCACTAAAATTTGCACGCGTACGTAAAATATAAAGTGGAAATTCTTTTTTGAGCAATGAGAGTGATAGGATCATTTTTCACATATTATACATTTTTTTTTTTTTGGATAGAAAGTTAAATCAATCAAGCTGCAGGGATTTTTGAAAATTTCACTTAGATAACTTTCTTGCTAATCTATTTTTATTAGAAGTGGCAATTTTGATCCTTCTACAACCAGTATTTATCTATCACTACTTTAATTTGTCTCGTATATCAATGAGACGAGAGTGAATATTAGGGAATCTATTTTCAATTCATCTCGTTTACTCAGATTATATGTTCAGATAATGTTTGGTAGAAATTTTATTTTAAAAATAAAATTTTAAAAATATTATTTTAAATATTTAAATTATTTTTTTATTTTAAAATTTTAAAATAACGTTTTAAACTAATCATTTAAATACTTAATTTTTTTTTAATATTTTTAAATTTCAAAATGATATTTCATATATATTTTAAATAGATTAAAATATTTTTTTAATATTACATATACTTACTCTGATTCATAATAAACGTTTTAATTTTTTTAAAAAAAATATTTTAATTTAATTATTCCATTTTATCTTACTCGATAATAATGTTCTCACTAAAAATATGTTAAAAAATATAAAAATTAATTAAAAGATATAAAATATGAAAAAATTAATAAAATAAAAAAAAAATTAAAGTAATTAATAAAATAAAATAATAAATTAATTAAAAAATTAAAACAGATCAAAATTTTTATTAATAATCATGTATATTACAATTATGATATTTATTATAAGACGGATAAAATATTATTTTAATATATATAAATACATATTAATTTTTTAAAATTTATTTATTTATATTATAGTTATATTTTTAATAAATGGATATTCAGGATTTGATCTGCTCCAATATCATTTTATCTCTAAATCCGTTGCCCAATTAAGAAAAGAGTAGGATATGAATATTACCAAAATCGGATTTATTCGAATACATTGTTATCCCGGTTCATAAATTCGGACTCTAACCTTTTTATTCAACTTTGAACCATATATATATGACAAATCAATTAGAATCGTTTATCGAATTTTTATAAAATAACAAAGGGAGTGGGTCATGACAGGGATTAACTCTTATATGAAATTGATGTCCAACCAAAGCTACAAATAATAAAAGGATTAAAATAAAATGAACAATTTATAATAAATTAATTGAATAAGATATTAAGGTCTTCGCAGTTATAACCTTAGCTTATTATACAAATTAAAATTAAAAAAAAAAAATAAAGATGTCCAAGTACAACCAATGTAAGTTCAAGTTAAACATAATAAAAATCTAGTCATAGTAAATTACAAATCAAATAAAGATTGGTCAGAAGTTACTTATGAAGTCATAAATGTGTTGACTAACTTCTTTAGCCTTTTCTTGGATAATGAAATGGCCTACTCCTTCCATTATCACAATTTCTTGCAGAAGTGGCACATCGTTTTTAAACCCACCATTGTTTACATATTCCTTCACGCCAGGAAGATTGTATGCAGTATCCAAATCTCCTACAATGAACTTAACTGGTACTTGAACTTTTTGTCCTGTCCATGCTGCCATCAGCTCCCAAGTTCTACAATCAAATTTATTAACAGATAGATTTAATTAATATGGTTTAATAATTAAAGAAAGGGAAATTAATTCAATACTAGATAGATGAGGAAAACTAAAATTAATTACCTCTTGAGGTTACGGTAATAATTCAACCCTCCAGTGAAACCTGTCTGTTTAAATTTGGAAGCAAAGTAATTGATATCTTGTTCCGAAAGCCAAGAGGGCAATTCGCAGAGAGAATCTGGAAATAAGGATTTATATGCAATTTTTCTAGGAATGCGAGGTGGGTTTGGGTCACTAGCAGTATAAATACTTCTGAGCAGGGTTGCAGTATCAACTTGAGCAAACTGTTCCTCATGCTCTATAGGTTCTTGAAACCTGCACACATAATAATCGTCACCGATGATAGCCCTGAGATTCTCCACCGGATTTAGCAGTTGTGGGAATCTGGGTGAGAAGGCAACGCTTGTATTGACTAAGGCCTTGATTCTATCAGGTCTAAACAAGCAAAAGTACCAAGCGATGATTGAACCCCAGTCATGGCCTACTAAAAACACTTGATCTAGCCCCAATGCATCCAGGAGGCCCACAAGATCGCCTACTATGTGAAGCCCAGTGTAGTCATTGACCGATGCAGGAACGTCAGTATCGCCAAAGCCGCGAAGGTCAGGGGCTATGCAACGATAGCCAAGAGCTGATAGATGAAGGAGTTGGTGTCGCCATGAATACCATAGTTCAGGAAAACCATGCAAGAATAGTATTGCTGGGCCAGTCCCAATTGATGCTACGTGCATGTTTATGCCATTTGTAGCTACTCTTGTGTGCTCTATCTTCTCCATTTTCTTGGATGATTCGATGGCTTGCAAATTATAAATTAATTGAAGGATTACTACTGAGCGGTTTTGTCAATTATTTTGTTGGTGAGAGATTAATGAGATGATTTGCTTAAGGCTCAAATGCGTAGATTATTTATATAGAGAAAGGGCGTTGGACTGGACTGAGTCTCCCATTTTACCCCCAAAAGGATTGAGATTGAAAGAACAGAAAATGTCAGATCTTGAAAGAGAAAAAGTTATATATAAAAAAAAGCCGTCTGGATCCACTTGCAGCACTATATTTGTTTATATTCATGTTGACAACTATTCTTATCGATCCTCCATCACTACTCATTATTCAACTTTAGATCCAATAATGCATTCAAGTGCTAATTTACAACATGCATTAAAATAATAATAATGTATAATAATATTGTAATGTGAAATATTATTAAATAATTAATGTTCTCATGAAATATAAGACATATCTATGGATTAGGAGCTGGAGCTGCTGTATATTTTTGCATAATAATTTTTTATATGCAATATTTTAATATCTTAAACTTTTTTGTAAAATTTTTTAAAAATTATAATTTGATAGTGTTTAATGTAATTAATTCAATAATATTTTTTTGTGTTAAACAAAAATTAAATACATAATAAAAAATATATTATAAACACATTAAATTTTAACTTTTAGATTTACTATACAAAATTTATAATGCTTTCAAAAATTTCTAACATTCAAGTGCTACAATTTTTTTTTATTCAAAATTTCTATTAAATTAATTAGTTTCTTATTCCTATCAAATATAATATTTCCATATAATATAATCATCCTTAAATATGATGATATTAAAATTATTACTAAGATTGGGAGGTATTGAATTTAAATTTTAGTGAATGTTAAATTTATTAAAAAATAAAATATAGTTTTTACCTAATGGAGTTATTAGGAAAAGATGCCAGCTAATTAAAAATATGGTAATTCTCTCTCATTCCACTCTTATTAAAAATATGGTTAGACATAAAGCTTTGAGACTAAGACTTATGAATAATATAATTTAAATTTATTTTTTATTTGATATGAATAATATAATTTTTCTGATATTTTTACACATTTAATTAATATATTAATTATATAATAATAATTCTAGAAAATAAAATATGATCTTTAACTAATTAAAAAAAAAAAAAGGCCGTGCTCTACCCGACAAGGTTTCATTTACTTTTGGAAAACGCGTACATGGACTTGGCCTAAGGTATGAGGAATCTACTAACTAATTAATCTCAAATACCATTGAAAAATCCCATATTCTAAAGTTGAGTTTTATTATTTTTTATTATTTTTTGATTTGTTTTAAAAAAAATCACATGGATTGGTGCTTTGTTTTCGTTTCAATTTACTTTATTAAAAAAATATTAGATAGAATATGAGCATTTCTTATTACTCGATTGTCTTTATATAATTAAAATAAAAATATATTTATATAAATTTATTTTTATATAAGTTGGAGTTTACTTCTTATTAAATAATTTTTTTTTTTTTTTTTCATTCTTGACCTCATAAACTTATAAAATTATTAAATGTACCCAATAATATATATATGTTCAATTTTACAATTTAGTTAGATCTTATATGCACTAAATTTGTTTAATTTTGGTTAATTAAATTAAAAAATTAATTCTGAAAAAAGACGATGATTTATTAAAATTTAAGTTTCTAATTTTTTGTGCTATGATTTGCGAGGATATATATTTAACTATTGAATTACAAATGAAATAATTATATATTTTTTTTTGGGAGAAATAAGGAAGTAAAATAAAAATAAAAAATGAATTAAGATAGGAGTTATTAATTGTTTATAAATTTAATTAATTTGAATGAGAAAAATAGAAAAAAATTAGTTATTTTTAAAAGTTTATTTTTTTTTTCTTAGGGATAAAAAAAGTATTAAAAATAACTTTTAAATTATTCAATTTTATCCAAAATAAATAATATCCTTTTATATATTTTAAACCTTTAAACACAAAAAATAAGTATATTTTTAAGGATATAACAAAAATAATTATTAATCCTCTCTTCTCTTTTTTATTGCTATATGAAGATTTGGTGGTAGAGGATGTAACACTGATACACACAACAAATTAAAAACTACCGCCATGTGAATTATTATTCCTTATTCTTTTATTAATTTGTCTAAATAATTTCTTTTTATTGTTTAAATATATGTGAAAAAGCTAGGATATACTGATACCAATTTTTTCTTATAAATCTTAATTATTAATCTTAATTTTAAGTATACCAAGACATTATGTCTAGCAGTAAGTATATATTTTTCTGAATAATAAATTCATGATCGATTTCTATCTCAATATTAAACAAAAAAACAAAAAAACAACTAAGACTATAAAAGCACAAACAAAAATCAAAACCATAAATACTATACTACCGAGCATCAAACATAGTATAAACAATTAAATATAGCAATCAAAAGAAGATCTTATATATATATATAAAAGTAGTTTCTTTCTAGTTATCTGATATGTTTTTGTACTAGTAAATTTTTTTTTTCCATTGTATATATTTTTGAAATTTAGAGAGTAATTAAAGATATTTTAAATTTGGTTCAAAGAGTTGAATGTCTATAATATATCTTTTTCCAAAACGAAGAGCCATTTTTTGGATTTATTATCGCAAAAAATAAAACCGTTTCTTTATAATAATTAATAAGATTTTAAATTTTCATATTAAAAAAAGTCCTTAAAACAATAACCTCAGTCATAGGTGACAATTATATATATATATATATATAACAAGAGGAAATCCCCTTTAAAAATTAGAAACAAGATGAAATTATTGTTACATTTTATTTCCTCGTCTGCAATTGACAGGACTCAATTATTGTTGATCATCATCAGAACTTCTTAATGAAGTCGTAAATGTGTTTACTAACTTCGTCTGGCTTTTCTTGGTTGAGAAAATGAGCTACTCCTTCCATCACAACCACTTCTTGCAAAAGGGGCACATCCTTTTTGAATCCGCCATTATCATGTATATATTCCTTGATACCAGGAATATGGTAGGTCAGATCCAAGTCACCTACGATAAATTTAACTGGCACTTTTATCTCCACTCCAGTCCATGGCGCTGAGAGCTCCCAATTTCTGCAACAACAAATTCAATGGACAAAAATATTAATTCTTTCAAATAACTATGATTAATTAATTCGTAATACTGAATAAAACATACAGGTTGATGTTTCGATAGTAATTCAATCCTCCAGTGAAGCCTTTCTGGTTAAATTTGTCAGAATAATAATTTACATCTTCCTCTGTCAACCAAGAGGGCAGACTTGGAGGATCTGGAAAAGCTCTGAATCCTATTTCTTTAGGCACACGAGGTGGATTTGGATCACGAGATGTAAAAAGGCTTCTAATCAATTTGGCAGTGTCAACTTGAGCAAAATCCTCTTCAGCCTCTCCAGGTTCCTGACAATATTTTTAAACATGACTATGAAGTTACTGATTCATGACCTCTATCGGAATTAATAATAATTTGAATAATTAAATACCTGAAAGCGGCACATATAGTAATCATCACCAAACAAAGTCCTGAACATATCCATAGGAGTTACTTGTGGGTTTCTGGGCATGTAGGCAACGCTAGTGTTCACCAAGGCCTTAATTCTATCAGGTCTAAACATGCATAAATACCAGGCAATCCAGGCTCCCCAGTCATGGCCCACCAAAAAAACTTTCTCAATTCCAAGAGAGTTGAGGAGTCCAATCAAGTCGCCCACAATGTGAAGTGCAGTATACTGAGTCACTGATTCAGGGGCATCAGTGTCACCATAGCCGCGAAGGTCAGGAGCAATGCAACGGTAACCAAGAGAGGAGAGAGAAAGGAGCTGGTGGCGCCATGAGTACCAAAGTTCAGGAAAGCCATGGAGGAAGAGAATTGGGGGCCCTGTTCCAATTGATGCAATGTGCATGTTTATGCCATTTGTTGCTATTGTTGTGTGCTCTATCTTCTCCATCTTTCTTGTCCTATCAATCCCTTTCTTCTCGTGCTATTAATTGTTATTGTGGTAGAGACTAGGAAGAAGGGCTCGATTTTTATAATAAAGATCAAGGAGATGTAGGCTGCTTATTAAACAAATGCAAGTAATTAAGTTGCGACTTTGAGTACGATTAAACCAAAGCGAACTGTGTTTCCTTTTAGTTACAAACACAAATAAGCAACCAACTAACCGTTTATAATATTAAGACTTCAATGTAAACGATTTAATTTATTCTTCAAATAGGAAATATATTTTGTTTATGAAATTTTAATGCTCCAATAATACTCTATATAAAATTAAAAAAAAAATTATTAAATATTTTTTTTATATGACCACATAATGATTAATTTATACACGAACCAAGAAAAATTTACAAAAATGGTTAAACTCTTCCGATATATATTTTTTTTATTTATAAAATTTAAATTCAAGATTTTATTTAAGAGAAACAAGTTTTTTACCACTTTAATTAATATCTATTAGTAATTATTAAATATTTTTATTGAAATGGATGGACTAATATGGAAGCATTAATAATTATATATTTAATGTTTGTAAACAAATGCTTGGAGTTGCATGGATTATTCGTTGTGGTAAAGATAAATATAAATGGACAAGCTTTATTGTTAATCACGTCGTAATTGTTTGTTAAAGACAAAAAAAATGTCCATATCCCGTTGCCTTTTTGTCTTCTCCGTCTCGTGTCACGGAGCATCTTATTTCTTGCTAGATTCCCTTTTTTTTTTTTTTTTTTTTGAAAGAACTAAGGATTATAATTTTGAAATAATTATAGATTAAAATAATCACATGATAAATTTTAATGATGCTATAGTAATTTACCATAAATTTTATAATACAATGGTTGAGGCCCAAAGGTAATTGAGTAGCTTTTATCTTTTGAGGCTTGACAGTATGGGTAGGTAGGTCCAAGCCTGTTAGAGACAAAGCCCATCTTTAGTTTCCAAGTATAAATGAATGGGATTTTTTCAAAAATACTAAAAAAAAAAAAAATCATTTTTACTGTAATTTTTTTTTTCAAAAATATTACATATCTAAAAATATTTTTTCAAAAATACTATATATCTAAAAATATTTTTTCAAAAATACGATATATACCTATCATATATTAAAAATATATCATATATATATCAGACATATATCAAAAAATAAAAAAATAAAAAATCGTAAAATTAAAAAAAAAATATTTATGTAATATTCCCTAAATGAGTCCACTTCTTTTTCTCCTACCACTTGTATGCATATGTATATTATAATTAAGCATATTATTAGGAGTTGCCAGTATAAATTCTTTTGATGTGGGAGAGAGCATATAAAAAAATCTAATACCTACTTTATGCCCCCTGATCTTATTATAAAATCATTTTTGTTCATTTTGGTGTGGATTAGGGAGAATATGTAAACGTCCAACAAAGGAAAATCCTGCTTCCAATGGTCCAATGCCACATTCTCTTGCTTAAATCTATACAGGAACCAAAAAAAAAAAAAACTTTATGAAAAAAAAATTATTTGATTTATTTGAATTCAATTTTTAAATATTTTTTTTTATTATGATTAAAAAATAGTGGTTTATTTTGTCCACTCATATCTAATTTAAATGAAATTGTATATTTATTTTATTATGACTTAATATCAAGTAACATGTAATTATTTAAAATATTTAATTTAAAATATTTTTCATATTGTTTCCAATTATCCGTATAAACTCATTATAAAAATTCATTATATATTAAACTTCTATTAAAACATACTTTTATCCGTACAAACTCATTATAAAAATGCCCAATATATTTTACTTTTACATGAAAAGTTTTAATTCTTAAATCAATCAAAATTAATTTCCTAAATTCTAAGCCTTTATATGCTTTTTCAATAACTTTTTTCTTTATTCTCCTTGGCTTCTTAATCCATTTCCAAAAGCTAAATGAATATACTTTAATTTTTTAATAATTTTGAACTTCATTGTAACCCAATAATTAATTAATGAAAAATTTTAAATTAAGTGTTAATTTGAAATTCCAGTAATCATTCTTGTATATGTTATATGCATTTGCTGCTTGGGACAATATATATACCACATAAGAATAAAATTTTGAGAATTCTTACCTCTATATTATGAAAAATAAAAGAGAGCATATGCAAAATAAAAGACCGACGGTGACGATTCGGACAAAAAATGAGACATTCGAAGACTCATCTGGCTCTTCAACAGAAAAGGAAATAAATTATATTATGATTAGAATCCCAAGTAATTCAGAGCTATGGAGTCTATCTCGTGATCTTTTGTTCACTCATGAGTCAATTTGCAATAAATTTATGAGCTAGAAAATTATTTAAAAAAAAAATTTCAACTTAAATAATAAAATCATTTCCTAAAAAAAATATATATTAAATTATCTCATTAATTTTTTATATTATTATATTTTTTAAATTTTAATTAAAAATCTATACAAATCAATAATATATAATATTTTTATTTTATTTTTCAACTTATTCACATTTTTTTGACAGTATTAAAAAATTGAACCAATGAAATCACACACCTGTATATATAATTTATAAAATTTAAACAAGTTTCTCATAAATTAATAATTATAAATTTTCATTTACATTGTTTTACAATTATTCCCGATGCTGTTTCATTTTTTTTTTAAATTATTGCATAATTGTCTCATTATTAATATTATTAAATAAAATACTTTCATAATATTTAGTAGAATCACTAGTTTAATATATATATATATATAAACTAAAAAAAAAAAAATTGAATAGAATTACAAGTTAACACAAATCCAGTATTAATATTCAAAATTATCAAAATATAATATTTAAATTTAATAAAAAATAATAATAATATATATTAAAACATATGGTCAAAATTCAATTAAAATGCAAACCCACAATAATTCAAATATAAGGGATGTTTGGCGCCGAATTGAAAAATGAAAGATTGATAAATCTAAAATTTTGTTTTGAATTAAACTTAAAATAAATTGAAAAAATATTTAAATGTTTGAATTTAATCGGGTTTTTAATATTGAGATAAATAATCATATTTTTTTTAGTATTTAGATAAAATAGATGATTAAAATATAAAAAAATTAAAAAGACATCAAATTAATAAAATAAAAACTATTTTTCTTTCTCAAATTATTACTGTTAATCATTTTAATTAAAACTCCTAGATCTATGCAAGAAGAAATTAATTTATATTTGAAATTTATTTTAATGACTTAAAGAAACTAAGCTTACATAAACACAATTATATATATATAATATAATTGTATTCAACGGATTAGAAAATAAAAATAAACTATACTTGAATTTGTGAACTAATCAAATCAGAAGCCAAAATTTTAGAAAGCTCAAATAAACAAACAAAAAAGGAAGAGAAAAAGAAATACCAGAAAATAAAAAAGAAAAAAAATCAAAAAATATAAATTATCAAACAATCTAATATAGTCTGAAAAAACTCTAGCTAAAAAATAATTATGTTCAGTGAATTTAAAAAATAAAAATAAATCATACTAATTTGAAAACTCATAAAATTAGAAAAAATAAAAGAAGAAGAAGAAGAAACAAAGGAATAAAAAGAGGCTCTGAGTATTTTCATATGAAATAATTTTGGATATTACGATCACCAAAAATGTTTTTGAAAGTTAAGAAAAATAACAGCCTAATTTTCATATTTTGAGTCCCAAAAATCGCCAATTGAAATTCTAAAACAAATATGGTCATGTTTCTAAAAATCACAATGCGTATTTTTAAAATAGAAAAATAATGATTTTTTTTTTTTTTATTGTGTAAACAAACAACCTCGTAATCGTGAATAATGCCCCCATCCTAGAATTTGCTAATTGTTATATTCTATTATTTGGAAAAATATCTAATTTAGAATCTAAATTTTAGCCAAAAGTTCAATTTAAGTCATATAGAAAAAAATGGTTTAATTTTCCCCTCTTAAACTTAATTTTGATTCAATTAAATGTTTGATCCGTTAATTAGATTAACGATATTAATTATGAGATATATTTATATTTTTAATTAATAAAAATATTAAATTTACAAAATTATATTTTTAATTAATAAAAAAATATTAAAATTAAAATTAAAAAATAAAAAATAAATGGATGAAACCAAGGGCAATGACTAGCTGAAATACCAACTTAATCATTTTATGCCTCTCCAATTTATACCTCTTCTTCAAATTATCCACTTTGTTCTTGCATTGTTCCACCGTCTTGGTCTGCAGTAGTTTATCGAAAGATTAACAAGTATTAAGGCCATCTCCGATCCACAACACTAAAATACAGTCAACTTTACATCATTTTACAGTTTATATCACATCAAACAGTAATTTTATCTTCAACCATAACTCTATTTCTAACACCATTTTTTACACTAAAAAATTTTTTTTTTATATTCTTTTTTATTTATTTTATACAATTTATTATAATTCTTTACTATTTTATAATATTTTAATAATTACCCATAAATAAATATAACTTATATATTTATTAAAAAAATTTAATTATCAATTTAGCAAAATAATAATCTAATAAATTAAATTATAATAATTTATTAATTAAAATAACTCATTTACTATTTATATATTATTTAGAATAAAAGTAAAAAAAAAAAATAATAGACTTATAAAATATTTATTTTAATTATAAACTTTTTATACATAAAAAAAGTGCAAAATACAATTGGATTATAGATTAAAATGAACTGCAAAATGGTGACCTACGAACAACAAGACTACCAAAATGCTTGTAACGAAGAGACTCAGCCTGAGCAATGACGCAAAGCCCTCTGTTGTTAACCTTTTCAGCATAGAGCTAGATACTGTTCTCTAGAAATTTAAATCGTTTTTGCACTATAGAGGTCAACTCTCTTATCCTCCTTCTCTTCTCACCTACAAATCTATGAATACAATATACAAATTCAATAAGCAAAATTCCAAATTATAAAACACAAAAAAAATAACAAGTAAATAAAAGAATTTATTACCAAGAATATTTTGGGTGCGAGTGGCTCTAATGATAATCTCAGTGCGCATAATGTGACCCTAACCTCAACGCCAGAGTATCCATTCTCGACGAGCTCTCTAGTCAAGACCTTATTAAGCTTGGCGAAGAAAATGCCGTCAGCAACGAACTGTAACAAAACAATCACAAAACAATAAACAAAAATGAATTACTGAGTTTGAAAATAGAAAAGGAGCGAGACCTTTCGCTTTTTGCTCATTTGGATTGCCATTTTGTAGGATTGAGCTCGGTGTTGGAAGAGGGAAAGTTATGGATCGAAGCTGATTTAGTTGGGAATTGGTGAGGCGCATATGGATGGTGGACCAAGTGGCGGCGGCGGCGGCGGCGGAAACTCAGAAAAAATGTGGAAAAGGAGATGATGTTGATTTTCTTTTTTATTATATTTTTTTTTAATTTTAATTTTAATTTTTTTTGTTAATTAAAAATATAATTTTATTAATTTAATATTTTTTTATTAATTAAAAATATGAATGAATCTCATAATTAATACCGTTAATTTAATTAAAAAACCAAACATTTAATCGAATAAAAATAAAATTTAAAAAGAAAATTAAATTAAATTAAATTTTTTCAACATAATTCAAATTAAATTTTTAATCAAAGTTTAAATTCTGAATTAGATATTTTCGCTTTTTATTCCATTCTCTAACTCCCTTGGTCTTTCACTGCACTTCAATTAATTTATAACCAATTTAAAGATAATCTAAATTGTAATAATAAGAATACTGTTTTGGATAAGTTGATTTATAACTTGTCCAGGCTGCTACCTCCAACCAAGTTGTGGTTTAACCTTTTGTTTATATGCCGATCGAGAACTGAACAAGTGCAGAGGTTGGCACCATTCATAAATCATATGTATTATTAACCACCAATTCTGTGAATCTGTCCAACTACATGATACTTTCATTTCCATATTTTCATGTGACCATCTGTACATAATAAATAGCGACAATACTCTGAATGGAGTTCTGTAAGTCTGTATATAGTATTGCCAAAAAGTCAAGTAAGAACACGTACGGGCTAAGAGATTGTTGAGATATGTTAGATTATTAAAATAAATATCATTATATAGAGAGAGAGAGAGAGAGAGAGAGAATTTTATTATAATAATTTAATTCAAATTTTTATAATTAAAATAATTAAATAAAAATATTATTAAATAACTCATTTTTTTTAATTATTTAAATTATCCGCTATTGCCAAGCAAAACTAATATAAATTTCTTCAAAGATAACCATTTATCCATAAAATTTTTGTGAACCACCAAAATTTTATCAGCATTTCCTCTAAAATATTTCATCCAAAGCTATTATTGTTGTTTTGTAATTAATCCAATGAAAGCTACTGTTGGAATTTTGTACATTAGATTGTATATTATGACAAAAAATAGGCTAAAGATAATTTACCTGTTGATGGGCAAACATTATAAAAATCAATTAAACAATGCTAATATCAAATAATTTATTGCAAAAGATAATCTCCACATTTATAATATCAAATGTTTGCATTTTATATATTTTTTGTCTTGCTCATAAGAGACCAATGGAATTATGCAATAATCAAATTCAATCTACTTTAATCTTAGTTAAAACCCAAAATTAAAAGTTAAGTGTCTAATATCTAATGCACTTTGCTGTTTAATTATACAAAAAAGATGGTGATTAATAAAATAAGGATTGAAAATAAGGTTGTAGGGCTGCTGTGTTAAAAATACAGTATCACTTGTTGTATTGTCATTTTATTGTCTAAAAAGATTTTATAAAAAATTTTAAAATTTATAATATAATAATATTTATTATAACGAATTTAATAATATATTTTTTGTATAAAATAAAAATTAAATAAATTTAAAAAATATATATTAGAAATATATTAAATATAAATCATTATATTTTAACGTTAAATATAAATTATTAAAATTTAACGGTATATATTTAAAATATTTATATTATATTTTTAGATTTATTTAATTTTTATTTTATAAAAAAATATATCATTAAATCTGTTATAATAAATATTATTATATTATAAATTTTAAAATTTTTTATAAAATTATTTTAAACATTAAAATAATTATATAATAAAAATTAATGTATTTTTAACGGAGGCACTCAATTCAGAAAATAATGGTATATATAATAATATTAATAAATAAATACTAAATTCTGACGACCATATTCCATCAGCACTTAGGAACCTTCTTCTTCCCTTCTTCCCTTTCCTTTTCCAGCAATTTGCAACCCCAATAAAAAGCCCCCCTCTCTAACTCATTTCACTTACTATGTGTACTCAAATGGATAAACTCAATGGACTCTCCAAACCCATATATCAAGTTTCCAATAACACAGATTACCTTCACAATGGAAGGATAATGCTCTTTTCTGGAATCATTCTCTTCATAGCAATATCCTTCATGATTTGTTTTCACAGTTATGCTCGCCGGATCTTCAACCGCCGCCATCGCACCCAACCTCAAAGTCACCTCCTTTCTCCCTTCGCTACTGCCGGTGTTGCTGCCTCCCAAGGGCTTGACCCCTGTTTTTTAAAAAATCTACCCACTTTGGCTTATAGCTCGAAAACGCAGAACCCAGTTCTAGAATGCGCAGTCTGCTTATCGGGATTTCAAGATGGTGAGAGAGGCCGAATTTTGCCTAAATGTAATCACACCTTTCATATTTGCTGTATCGATATGTGGTTTCAATCTCACTCTAATTGTCCTCTCTGTAGAGCTCCGGTTCAATCCGGAACCATTACTGAAATATGTGCCGAAACAGTGGTAACGGTGGTTGAACAAGGCGGTTTACAGCCTGAATTACGGCAGAATAAAGATAATAGGGGTTGCGCGGCTTCTTATTCGCCGGCGAGTTTACCAATCTTGAATGCCAGAGAAAGTCATTAGTCCTGGTGAGTATACTAGTAGAGGTACCTATAGCCACAGGGGAATCAAAGGCTTTTATGGGTTTGGGCCAATCTGGACTTCATGGTTCTAACTCTAATTATTATGATTAATGGTCCGTTTACTCATAAAATAATCTTTTAGTTCATAAAATGGATTATGGTAACTATTGATAATATCTAACAACTAATAATCGTTATTTTTTAATTATAAAATGAATTAAATTTATTGTTGGGTAGCTTGTAACAGATCAATCAGTGTCAAATACGCTCCAGGTGTTATAATACTTGCCCACATTTCAAATTTCACCCAATTTCTTTATCTACTAATAGTAATTCCTAATTCCGCCCACCTTTTTAAATCTACTAGCTAGTTATTTGGTGGAGAGGAGGTTAATACTCGAACAGATTAAAATTGAACAATTTCATAAAATTCTTGGGAAATAAGGAAGACATGATTAAGGGGCTGATAGACGTTTTACTGATTAAAGTAAATAATATCAAAGATGCAGTTTGCCTCGCCCCACAAATTGCTCTGATTTTCGAACTATATACAATTTTATGTGTAGTTCATAGAATAAATTAGGATCTTTTTGCTTTGGAACTATATATAGCATTGATAATCTTAGATTCGTTTCTACATGTTTTGCATATATAATTGTTGTACCTAGGCTTTTCCTTCGTAGCTTTCTTCATTTTGGTCGCATTTGTTAGTTGATGAAATGAAATATTTCTACAATGGATTGACAAAAAAAAAAAAAAAAAACAATAAAAAGAAAAAGAAGAAGAATATATCATTTTATTTTATTTTTTATATATTGAGATTAAGTATATAATAAATTTTGAACTCAATTCAAAAGTCTAAATTTATGTATTGTGAAGTTTAGACGAATTAAGAAAAATATATTTGGTATAAACAGATTGAAAGTCAAATAAATTTATATTCGCACATGTATGTTGTTCTAATAATATACGATTGTAGATATGATAGAATATGAAAAAGCATATGAAGATTGAAGTGTAAATTAAACTTTGATATTATGTGAGAAATTTTAAATTCAATCTAAAAATTTAAGTTTATAAGTGATGAGACTCAAATATTATATTAAATGTTGATATTATTTATTATATTTATATGTGAGATTTTTTAATTCTAACAAAACGATATTATAAATTAGCTTTATGTATTAAATTATATAATTTCCATATAAATATACATCGCAACAACCTGCATGAGCAATGCAAGAGGTTCCCATTTTGAATCTTTCATTTCATAATTTTCCTTCTTGGGAACTAACTTACTATTTCATCTATAACTCTGGCCAAAAAAAGCTTTTTGTACGCATTTCTAATTTTCGTTATGCAAACATTGATTTTGAGCCTTTATAATCATCATGGTGGCAGCACAGCACTTACAACAAACTCTTAGTTGACTATCAGCTTGTTAGAATGATTTTTTGTTTAGTAGTATTAGTATCCTTTTTTATTATTATTATTATTTGGTTGAAAGAATGATTTCTAATGTTGTGATATTGCAAATTTAAACTAAGGAAAAATTAATTAATCAAAAGTGGCAGGCAATTTTTGAGTCCATATTCAAGTATTAATTTGCTGTAAGTATCATATAATATTTTTTTTTTAAGTGAAGGATTATCTGGAATTTAAATCTCTTATTTTAGATAATTATATTTATACATATGAGAAACAATTAGCCACTCAAATGCCAACCTAATGATTATAAACGTCAGCTATAGCATGATAATTGATGTGAGATAAAAGTGGCAATTCCTCAGGAAGCTCCAAATTGAGAAACAAGAAGCTCGTTAAGAGGATGTGTCACTTGTTTATCAATGAATCCGGGTCTCGAACCCCTTATCTATATATACTAGCCCCAAATCTATTTCAAGTTGCTAAAAAGCCCAAAGTGCTTGCTATCGGGGCGGCTCGACAACGGAGCGCCTCCCTGCCTTTATGAGCATATTGAGACCTTTCAGCCATATCAAATCAACCTCCTCACCTGGTCTAAAATTCAATCGGGTGCTTTTTAGGTGCCTTCTCACTTACCAAAAATAAGACGAATTACGTCATGAATAGACTACTGATGCACCATACTAAATGTGTCTTCCTTCTCTTTTCAGAAAACTGACACCAAAGTGATAGTCTATCATATCAATTCAACGTTACCTCACTACTCTTACAATGTTATCATTTGATCACTTAATTTCATTTAACGATCAAAGCGGTATAAGAGAAAAAAATCATTTACCCATATCAATTAGCTAATTCTACAACGTTTTTATCCATTTCTATCGGTAGTAACTTTCTTTAAAACTAAGAAGAGAATAAATTCTTCTTCCTTAAGATTCTTTCATTATTTCTAAGCTATTCATTTAAATATTGGATAGTTTTTAACTTGACTCTTTTATGTCATATGATCATCTTACAAATTCAAGATGCATCATTTAAGTGGTAAATTTCTGCAAAAAAAAATTCGACCCTAATACTTTCATCAAACTCTTATTAATAATTATAAGCACGTAAATTAAATAATGATAAATCTTCTTTGTGGTTTAAACTCTCATGTAAATAAAAAAGTATTCGTCCATATTTAAAACATTCATATATCTTATTTTAATTAATAGTAATACCGTTAAAATTTAAATAAGTCGTATATACAAAAGTCAATAATTAGCGTTAAGGGCATAGTAATGAAAAATTCATGTATTTATCCGTTTCGTTATCGTAATTATATATTTATATTGTTTAAAAGAAAAATAAAAATAAAAATAAAAAGACCAAAAACAATTTAGGACCAAAAATAATGATTAAAAAGATTATTATTATTGTTATTATTAATTTTTTTTTTAGTATTAAGAAAGAAAAAATTAATTATAAGTTTATTGTTCGAAAAAATATATATTTACAGCTAAATATTTATCAAGCTGTATATTTGTAAATAACATGATATTGCTTGCTTATTTCAAAGTCAAAACAATTACAAAAATTAAAAAAAAATATATAACAACTAAATCGAACCTAATTATCCTATGTATCCTAACAAATTCTCATATTAATAATCCACTAATGTATGGAACTCCTGCTTGAGGTATCCAACTATCTCCTAACAAGAAATTAGACACTGTAAAACTAGCTGCATCAGTAGCGTTAATTACATGGTAACCCTCCCATGTGACTCTGTTTGTGGTATTAGATCCTGGTCCATTGTTATTATACTCTGCGTAATGTAATGTGCTCAAAGCAACATTTCCACTCCATATTTGCCAACCAGCAGGATTTATCAAACCATCCATAAAACTCTCCATATAAACAGTTCTTGAGTAATTCTTCCATGGCCGTCCAAGATAAGTCTGAAATGTAGCGTTGCTCGATGCCAAATCATTAGCTGCTCTGATAGTACAATTATGTATAGAAGTACCTGTGTTTTGATTCGGGTCGGTTCGGCCTTGTGCTGTGATAGCATTGAATTGTCCAGTCATTGGCAATCGAGGATACAAGTTGCAGTTTTGGAAAACGACAGCTGCATTTCCAAATATAAAGTCTACTGTACCATATATATCACATTCTCTATAGAATTGCCTTAAAGAATGTGTATATAAGGTATCTTGATATCCTTCAAAACTACAGGTGTAAAATGTGGACCAATCAGCTCCATTTCGAAGTGCAACAGCTTGTTGCTTAATTGCCCCCGCAGTGTTACGAAATGTTATGTTCACTGCTACGAAGTGAGGTGCTATAACTGCTGCAATATTAATTAAAAATACATATTAAAATTTTTAAAATTAAAGCTTATATATATGATTCAGGTAAAGATATGAGTTCGTTATTGTTAATTAATTACCAAATGTGGCAGAATTGAAAGTAGTCCATCCATCAACAAAGCTGCGATTGCCAGTAATGATGGTTTGGTTAATACCATCTCCAACCATCATCAAATATTTCTTTTTTTTGGGAATGGACACGTACTCCTCATAAACGCCAGCAGATACAAAAATCATGAAATAACTGTTAGAACCGTTAGAATTGTTTGGAGCAGCAGCAACAGCATCATTAATAGTAATGAAATGACCGGTTCCATTTTGATTCACTGTTACAATATCACTCACCAATACGGCGTCTTCTTCTTGTGTTTGTAGAAGTTTTCTTCTACTCACAGATTCATAAATCGAACGTGTATGGCTAGACATTTTTAATGGTAATCTTCCATTTCTAAATGCGAGTTGTTTCTTTCTTGGCTGCCATGTCACACCTTTCTTTTTCTTTGGAACCCAACCTTTGGTGAATAAAGCAAGAGAAACACTATAAAGTTTTGTGTCATTAGACAAAGGGATAGAGAGACCGTTCTTTACACTCCTAGCGGAAGCTGTGGCTTGTAGACCATCTAAACAGGTTTGTTGGTTGGTTAGAATAGCACTAAGCAAGGTTTGAACATCGTCAGCTTTCAAAGAATTGAGAGTGTTACTGGTGGTATTGACGGTGTTAAAAGAGCGGAACAAGAACTCGATGTTTAAACCAGCTAGAAATTTGCAATCCTCTAAAGCACGAATAGCAGGTTTAGACAAAGAGGATCGGCGAGAAAGAGATTTACCAACCAAGTTTAAAAATTTCTGAGATTGAGATATAGACTTTCGAACTGAAAATCGACCAAAATCATAGACATTGGAAGTTTGGTTAGGGAGAACGGATTTGCAGTAGGATGGGTCAGGGGTGGACTTGCAAAGGGATCCGGAAGAAATAGGAGTGCTTGGAGGAGAATCTGCTAGAGATGGAGAGCTAAATAACCATGGAAGACCAAGAAGAAGAAGAAGAAAGAAGATGAACTTAGTAGCCATTAGTTTGGAAAAATTGTAGATTGATGAAAAATTTGAGTGAGTAGGTTTGGTGTGGCAACGAATTTAATTTAAATAGGATAGGAGAGAGAGGTGTAATCTTGCTTCATTTTTTTAAAATATTTTTATATATAATATTTGCCACATAGAAAATATTAATTAAACCAATGTCTCTCAGTTCAAATTGTAAGGATTTTGTTTTTCTTCAATAAAATTTTGAGTCGAAATATTATAAATAAAAAAAATAATATTGAAAAAATTTTATTTTCTTAAAGATCTCTCCAAGTTTGAGACTAATAGAGGTGAAATCGGTTCAATTTAATTAGTTTAAAAGATTATTTTTAAACCATATTAATTTTTTGATTTAAAAAATTTTCAAATTAAATTAAACCATCATTATAGTTAAAATATTAATTTAATTTAGTTTGAATATTTATCAATTTCAAACAAAAATTATTCTTTTGTAAATCGTTATTATTTTATGGTAAATTTAAAAAAAAAACATAGATAAAATATCGTTAATAAAAAATTTTTATAAATAATTTAATATTATACAACGCAAAATTTATCTATTTCATTTATTAACACATTCAAAATTTATATTTATATAAAATAAAATATATTTAATTGTAATAATTGTAAATGGTAATATATATATATATAATTTTGGTTCTATTTGATTTAAAATAAAAAAAAAATATTCAAACTGTAAATTAAAGTGAACTTTCGATTTATTCTATTTTTAAAATTAAATTCAATAAATTATAAAATTATTAATTTTGATTTAATTTGATCGGTTTAACTTGATTTTATCATTTTAACTTTCACTTTTAAGATAATATTAATTAGGTTTAATAAATTTAAATATTACTTGACCATATAAAAAAAATTAATTAAATGATACATATTTTGTTTTGAGGAGTAAAGCTATAGAACATGACTTTCTGAAAGCGCGTTTATCTTATGCTAAAGTTTCTGAAATTTTTTTTGTACATAAACGGAATCCAAGTTGTATAATCTCTATTATAACAAGTATATTGTACAATTATTTATTTATAAGCTAACCATTTTTTCTTTTAATAATAAGAATGTAAATAACATAATTAACGAATGTATTGAATTTTAATTTTATGAATAAATAAAATAGATATTGAAAAAATTTTATTTTTTAAATTTAATCGAAATAAATATAACTATTAGATATTTAAATCGGAGAATAATTCAGTAAAAGTATTGATAAAATATATTTGCTAAATAACTAAATCAAAATTTACCAAAAACCACCGAAAGATATTTATTTGTCTGTCAATCAGAAGTTCTTTTTTTTCTTTGTAAATAGGATCAAATTACTGGGGTTACTGTGATTACTAAGATGGTGCAATCTAACTGGCAGTTCCTACCTATTAAAGTTGAAATTTGGTAAAAAGAAAAAATAGAGTAAAAGATTGGGGCCCAGAGTTCACGCAGCTGACTGAGCCTGTCTGATTATTTATAATAATTAATGAATTTAATTACCCTTGTGGGATCAAAATTCATATAAACTGTTTAACAGGTTTGGGTAGTCGAAGTCTAGAAGGGTATAAAATAATGTAAACAGAATTTCAATTAGTACCAGCAAATAATGATAGGCTTGGTTGGTAAAGGAGGATTGGATCCAAGATTTGATTTGTCAGCAACTCAGCATAATGGGGAGTCATTTGAATGGAATTAAGCGCATTAGTAGTCAATGGAAGACCAAAGTCCACCATTAATGAGAATTTCATAACCTTTTTTTTTTATATATAATTTTGTTTGTTGTAACACAAAGTCAATGTCTAGTGGCATATATTGGTTGGTGTTAAAATCCATTTCTTCATAGTCATGAGGGTTTATATATAGATAAATATGAGATTTTTTTTCAACATACTATCTTAAATATAGTGGAGCATTATTCGTGACTTAATATTAATAATTTGATTAATATTTATTTGTAAATAAATCGACTGATATCATTATTAATCCAACAATAAATATTTAAATATATATACATGATTCAATTAATTTAAGTATAAATATTTAATATTAAATTTAAATGCATAAATTTATATACATATAGACTTATAAGTGAATAAGTATTAGAATTCATTTATATAAAATTAATTAATTTATAATAGATTAAACACCTTTTTACTTATAAATTTTTTATATATTTTATCATTTTTCGAAATATTTTTTCCAACAGTTAGGATGTTTGATTCCTTTACAATAGATATGTTTATACATAAAAATGTTAACTTCTTTTATTGAACCATTTCCATTTTGCGCGAGCATGATCATTAAACATGGCCGAGTTGAAAAACCAAACCCTCATGCATATATATGTGTAACTAAAGAAATTTTATATTAGCTTTAATTTAACAATGAGAGGTAATTTAATAATTTAGAGAGAATATGAGTTATTTTTGTTAGATTACTTTAATCATAAAAATTTAAATTAAATCATTATAATAAAATTTTTTTATTTATATATATGATAATATTTATGTTGATAGTCTAATAATGTGAGATATCTCAACAATAATTAGCTAGGTAGCTTAGTGTTATGTAAATTTGTTTCTTTGTTTGATTTGATTTTAATTTGAATTTAAATTTAAAATTTAATTTAATTAAAAAAAATCTAATAATATTTTAACAAAGATTCTAATAATATCATATTTCATAAAAAATAAGATTATATGTAGTTGCTAATTTACTTGTGAGAGGTGAGATTCATTAAAATTCTTAATAAGATAAATATTTTATATAATATAGGTATTATTAATTTATACTTCACTAATTTATAGTAATATAGTATTTTGTAACATTAATTTAACTTTGAAAAACATGAAAACCGATGCCGTAGTCAAGAGGTAGAAAACTAGAAGTAGAAGGAGAGGACTCGTTTCCTACAAGTTGCTAAAACCTTGATTTGAGTTTAAATAACGTGGAACACGTGTTTGCACAATCTAATCTATCATAAAAGTTTATGAATTAATTAACGATAATTTAATATATTAATATATTAATTATAATGCACATCTTATAATTTAAATAATTAATTATTATATTAATTTTATAAATAATAATATTTAATTACTATTAATAATTTATAATCTTATATATTGGATTAGATTCACTTAATATTTATTTTTTTTGCTATTCACCTAATTATAATCGCTAGATAGAATTTATCAACTCTAATTAAAATGTCTAATTTTTTTTTAATTAAATTAAATTGTAGTGGTAGTTCGAACAGTATGATGTAGTGGTAGTTAATAATTAATAATATGAAGTTTCCAATACTAAAATTAATAATTAATTAAAAGAGCAATGTGGTGGTAGTTCAAACAGTATATTAATTAAAGAATATCTAGATCTGCCTAACAAAATCAAAGTCTTAATTTTTTATTTTTTTGGTAATTGAAAGTTTGAATTCAAATAAAATGGTAGGCCAATTGGATTATTATTGTTTGGTTTTATGCAGCTTTGAAATAGAGATTTAAACAGGCTGGTGATGTTCCATTTCCATGGCTGCAACCAGTTCTTAAGTTAAGTTTAAAAGGCATAGCATAGCATGTAATGTACACACACTTTCACGACTTGACTTATATACACCAAGTCTAATTTCATTATCAGTATTTATCCATTAGAGAAATGAAAATTCCACTGTTAATGAGAATAATTTTAATTGTAAATGAATAAATATAATTTCATTTTATAGCAATTAATGTTAATGTGAATTAAATTATTTTAAAATTGTAACAATATTTTATGAGAAATTTTATAATACAACAGTAATCCTATTTAAAATGACAAACCAATAAAATAATAATATATAATATAATAATGAAAATATAAATTTCTAATATTTAATGAAATTTTCCACTTCATTAATGACTTCTAAATTATTATGCTACGTATTATTATTTAATTAATTTATTATTTCAAATAAAATATTTAATTGAAATTACCGATGTACTATATAGTTTTTTTCATATTTTATGATATAATTATTGGTTAGTAACATTTTAAAATTGGCCTGGCTTAAATATAGGAAATAAATAAAAATGCAGGTCATTGTTTATAATTTTTAGAGTTGTTTATTAATTGATACACTGAAATTATTAATTAATAATAAGGATTTTAAGACAAGTGCACACTTCAATATATAAATAGATAAATTAAAGATATTAGACACTTTGAGCTTTATAATGTATATAAACTTAGACACTGGATTGATTGGATTGCTTTATTTAATTATTAATTTATTATAAAATTAGAACCAATCTAACCCATAAACTAAAAAAATAAATAAATAGCTACACATATTTACATCAAACTAAACATAGAACAGGAAAAATTAAATTGAAAATATCTTAATTTCAAGCACTCCAACTTTAGACTCATTGCTATTAAATCAATGCCTTTGCAATTATTAATTGTTATGCTTTAAAACTGTTGAATGTAGCAAACTATATGCGTAGTGGCAAGAGGTACGTGTATTTTTTTTATTACAAATTATTATTTAATTTTTAAAATTTAATAAAATTAATAAAATAGTGTATTTGCTTTAGAAAATTATTTTTATTTTCTTTCCCATTTTTTTAACATTTTTTTTATTCATTTATTTAATTTTTCCATTTTCTTTCACTTTTTTCATTTTTCTTCATCTTTCTTTCTCATTTTATTTTATTTTCTTTCCCAATTTCATTTATTTTATTTTCTAATGATACTATCATAGTATTCCTCCTAAATTTTTTAAAATTTATTTCATTATCATAGTGTCACTTCTAAATTTCATTTATTCGCCCTTTACTGTCCGTAACGTTCAATTTTATTTTGTTAAATTTTGATTGAAATTGAAATTAATAATTTTTTAATAATAGGTGATTTTAATATTATTAAATTAGAATTTACCTGTTTTTAGTTAAATTGAGTTAAGGCATATTCGATTATTAATTAATTATCATTTTTAATGCATCATTATCAGAGTTAATTATATGTGATTTAGAATTATTTTAAATTTAAATCCCTATTTTTTATTACCTAAAATTGGGAGGTACTATTGTTTTTGTTTTTAAAGTGAATGATGAGAATGGGAATATAGATTTGTTTTGTAGTATTAATTATGGCAGCTCAATTGATGCATAACATTCAACATTATCATGAATGGGCCCTAATTTCAAGCATACACAACTTGTTTTTTAGAATGAATGTTTGAGTCAATTTAATAGCTAAAGTTTTTAAATTCAAGAATTAAAATGATAACTTCAATCAAATTATTTAGCGCACCCAGTAATTCGTTTGTTCATGTGAAAGGATTGGAATATGGAGATTTTTGATTGCTTGGCAAAAATGGCCCTATACTATGAGTTCGGCACACACATTTTAGATAAACTTATAGGACTATTAGGTAGATAATTAAGCTGTTTCAAGAAGATTTAGTAGGCAGATAATTAAACAAAATTGTTTAGAAAAAAAATATGTTACTACTCACTCCTTCTCCTTCTCTCCATTGAAGCTATATACTATTATACATTATAAACAAGCTTGCGATTCTTTTCTAAACACTAAATCTTATATTGTATATATATATTTTTTAAATAATTAGATTCTGACTAAAATTTAATTTTTTTTAATTTCTTAATATTATAATGACAATTTCAGTTTTAATAAGTTTTATTATTTTGTATAAAAAATGTAGATTCTTTCATATACAAAAACAAATTTAAGAGCTCGTGATTTAGAAGATAAGGATACTCCAAGAAGTGTGTTCAAAATAGACAGAAATTCCGTGGTTCTGAAGTTGCAGCTGAAACTGCTGCCGCTCTTGCTGCAGCTTCTTTGGTGTTTAAAAAAATGATCCCACTTACTCCCAACTCTCCAGGCTCTTGGTCGGGAGGGCTATCATGGTGAATCTCTAATCAGACCATAAAATTTTAAATTAAAGTAGTAATTGCATTAAAAAATGTGGGTTTAATTTCTTTTTTTTTCCTCCTCTTTTGTTTAGGTGTTCCAATTTGCAAACAAGTACAGAGGAACCTACAGCAATGGATTGAAGAAATATGTTTGTCCTTTTCTATTATTCATATTCTGGATATGAGGTGAAGTTTATTTTTGCCATTCATATTTAATGAGAAATAGTGTTTAATTAGCTTAATCTCTAATGGTATTTTAAAAGTGGCAGAATGAGTTGTTATGGGGAGCTGCTTGGTTGCATAAGGCCACCAAAAGCCCAACTTATCTAAACTACATTCAAGTTAATGGGCAGACTCTTGGAGCTGCAGAGTTTGACAATACCTTTGGCTGGGACAACAACCATGTTGGTGCAAGAATCCTTTTCTCTAAGGCAAGTTCAATACTTGTTTTTTTGTTTATTTTTCTAATGTTCCTTGTTTGTTAAAATAGTTTCTTGATTAATAATGTCCTTCATGGATTTCAGGCATTTCTTGTTCAAAAAGCGCAGTCCCTCCATGACTACAAAGACCATGCAGATAATTTATCCGTTCCCTTGTTCCAGAGGCCTCTTTCTCTTCAACCCAATACACTCCAGGTCCCCCCCATTTCTTTTAACTCCAATTTTCTACACATAATTTCACAGTATTTTTTTTTTAACTGCTAGTTTTGGCTTTTTCCTGGGTAATAATCAGGTGGTCTTCTGTTTAAAATGAGTGATAGCAACATGCAATATGTGACCTTTACTTCATTTTTGCTTCTAACCTACGCCAGTACTTGATTTGAGCTCGTAAAGTTGTCAACTGCGGTGAAACAATTGTCACTCCAAATAGGCTACGAAAAATTGCCAAGAAATAGGTACAGGAATCAAGAAAAACTCTTATATCTTGATACCCAATTTCTTAGTTATTATCATTATTTATCAATTTTCATATTTTTTGAACTTCTAAAATTTTGAAATTAGGTGGATTATGTACTAGGAGACAATCCCTTGAAAATGTCCTACATGGTAGGATATGGTCCAAGATACCCGCAAAGAATACTCCACAGGCTCATCTCTACTGTCTATTGCTGTTCACCCAGCCAAGATCCAATGCGCATCTACGTTTAGTGTAATGAACTCTCAATCTCCGAACCCAAATATTCTAGTGGGTGCAGTAGTTGGCGGACCAGATCAGGATGATAGGTTCCCAGATCAAAGATCAGACTATGAGCATTCAGAGCCAGCCACTTATATTATCGCACCTCTAGTAGGAGCAGGGGCTTATCTTGCTCACTCATTCGGCCAGCTCTAATTAAGTATTTAGATTTAGGCATTGGGTTTGTCAACTTCAATTTTTAATGGGTTGGTTCTTATGTCCCTAAATAATTGGCTGGATGTAAATATTAGTGGTTAAAGGGTCAAGACCTAAGACTCGAGCCCCAAACCATGTACCGCATTGGTCAAAATATATATAAAGTAACCTTGTTATTTTTTTTTATTTTTTATTTTTAAAATTTTTCACATATCATTGTCTGTTAATTAACAGCTTTAACATATGGGAGTGTGAATGCAAGTGTCGTGCCAAGAACGGTGTTTATGTTGCGCATGGCTAGTTGGAACTTTTCAGTTTTCAGTTTTCACCGTGTTTGACCGTTTTGTGACTTGTAGAAATATGTCTACTAGCATTTTCAACCTGCATGAGCTTATTGGAAACTCTCTTTCTCCCTCCTTTCCTTTAGCAAATACTTGGATTAGCCTTTTTTTATATATATATATATATAAAAGCTACAATGATACCCAATTGAATAAACAAAACGGAAATGTTATAAAAGTGCAATGGTTCGATTCCGAAATAAAAATAATAAAAAAAAAGGTGCAATCATGACAATTTCTTCTCACTTAAAAAAAAAAAAAAAATCAGAATTGCATTTGAACGTTTTTAAAATTAAATTACATAATATGAATATAAAAATTAATATATAAATAAATAAAAATTTAAAAAATAAATTAAGAACAGAAAATAAGTATATACATATCTATAATATCAAAATCAAGTTTTAAAATTTTAGAAGTCTAATCACAAAATACAATTTAAAAGATACAAAATTTTAGTATGTTATATTTATGTTTTGCACTAGATAAATGGGAACTAAACAATCCTTCGGAATTAATAATAATATAGTGTTACGACATGTTGTGATATCAAATATTATCCTCAATTCAACATAAGTCAACTTAATTTTAATCTTAAAATTAATTAGAATCGGCTATATGAATTCTCTATTTTCGCTCTAAATGATTTTGAACGGCATCTTCAAATAATTATAATATTTTTAAATCATATTATATTCCTCTCATATAAATTCATTTAGATCTATCGATTCTTTTTTTTCTTAATCTTTTTAGCCGGAACATCTTTAGATCTCCGCTTCACATGCCCAAACTATTTTAATTTTCATTCTCTAATCGTATAAAACTATTACTTCTATTATGTATTTTTTCCGTTTTAATATAACCATATATTTATTTTAATATCTTTATCCCGATAATTTTAATACATAATATCCATTCATTATCCAAAATTCACTAACATATAACATAATCGATTGAATAATTATATGGTAAAATTTTTCTTTTAATTTATTAGAAATCTTAGTCGCATAGAACTTTTATGATAAACATTCATTTCAACCACTCAATTTTTATCCTATAGCTAATATCATCCTCAAAACTTTCATCTCCTTAAATAATTAAGCCAAAATATTTAAATGCTTTGAGATAAAATAATTTAGTCATCTATAAATTAATAAAAAGTAAGCATTCTAATACATTACTTAAAATAATAGTAATAATAATAATAAAAAAAAAATATTTTGAACTCTCAAATTAAAATTATTGGTCTTCAAATAAAAGTTTTTCCCCCCTTCCCTTGCTATCTTTATGTGGGTAAACAATTGGTTAGACCACTTGAACAGGAAAATTTAAGTATGAAATGAGATGTCTTTTAACCTAGCAACTAACAACTAGCCTACAAAAAGACTAGAGAGGAACTGAAGACCGAGAAACAAACGAATTTTGAAGTAATATCGAGTAGTGTCAGTGGATAATGTTCCAAATAAATATTTTACCACTGGTGGGAGGAACGAGTAATTGACCGTTGGAAGTGAACGAGGAGGAACTAGGAAGACGGAAGTTGAAGAGATCAAGAAAGATAATTTGCAGAGAGACGTCGTGATACTGTTAGAGGTTTGTGAGTTCAATGGTAAAAAAAGCAGTAGCGTTTTTTCAGACTTGCCTGTAGTGTCAATAACTGGGACTTCTTTTTGGTTTCACCTATTGACAAAGAGATGAGCCTCTGGTTAAAGAGGGAATTCAAGAGACCAAACAACATTCCTCTATGGCGGACCAAACCAAAAGTTCCAATTTGTTTAGGTTTTGGGGCAACATAGACCTTCATGGGTCCCAAATCCAGACCGGACATGAACCCTACTTATCCAGATCAAAAATACTTGCTTACTCCACAAACCAAAACATTCTAAAATCAATCATTTATATTAATGTAAACCTTAGCCCTTCTCTTTATGAAGTAATTTATACAAATTTAAGTTTGGCAGATTCTTAGGTTTCCACTAAATATTACTTTTTATTGTCCAACTTGCTTTAAAAATGGCAACCAAAAACAAAACAAAACATGTCATAGCTGCAGAATTATCCCCCTGGGGCGTTTACTTTACATGAGAAAGCTCAAGTTATTCTCAAACTCGAATAACAAAGCTAAAAACAGCAAGGATGCATTATTTTTCTCAAGGGTTTCATTTACTTGAGAAAGCTTTATAATTCATAGATTTCCATGTAACAAACTTTTATACATGCCAGGAACAACAAGAATTTATTTACATACTATTATTGCTGTGCCGGATGATGTTGCTGCCTGTTGCATGAGCAACTGTGCAGCTTAATGTTGGTCATCTATTGCCAAGGGAACAGTTTTCACCTGAAACATCACAAATATTGTAATCTGAGGCGGCAAATTCAAACGTCATAAAAACTTTATATAGTAACATCTGGTCAGCACTTAGGATGCTGCCATGAATAAAAGAAAACATAGCTGACACTGCTGCATTAAAAACATAAACTACTTACCAAATCACGGAACTTGAGAATGTAGAACATTTCAAGATATCTTCTGGTCTCAAGCCTCTCGAGTTTGGAGACATACTTCCAGAAACCATACACCCCAGCCAATGTCAATAGCCTCTCCGAGTAAATTTTCCATGTGTACCTATTCAAACAATCCTGAATAAGCCTCACAAAATCTGCAGCAAATAATCTTAAGCTATTTTACACTAACCTTTCATAAATCCTCTGCAGCGCAGCATCAGAGATTTTATTCCAGTGGCTTGGATCTTCCTCGCATTTTTGAAAGAAATTTGCCATAAGTACAGCAGCCTGATCAGGATGATATGGATCAATATGGAATCCTGATATACCATGCTCAATAATCTCTGCTGGACCACCATGGCAAGTGGCAAATGTTGGAAGGCCACAAGTCATGGCCTCCACAACAGTCAGTCCAAAAGCTTCATAAAAAGCAGGCTGTACCAAAAAAAAAAAAAAAATGAGGGAAGCACCAGGGGCATTAAGTATCTTAGAAATCTTTTATATAATAGCTAAAGCAAACTACAATCACATACCTGCACAAAAACTCCTCTTGTGTCAGCTATATAGCGATAGAGCTCACCATTACGTGCTCGATTTGTTTGGGCTGTTATCCATCGAAATTGCCCGTCCAAGTTGTATTTTTTCATAAGTTCATGCATCTTCTCAATTTCAGCAATTTCTTCGCGGTCTTTAGACTTCTTCACATCAATGTAACCAGCTACCACAACAAGGTTCGCCAGCTCCCTCAGTTTGGTATTCTTACCATACATCTCTACTAACCCAGTTATGTTTTTTACCTGGTCCAGCCTTGCCATGGAAAAAATTAAGTGCTTTGACTTATCGCTCAGTGTACCTCTGTAATGATATAAAAGAAATATCAGATTGATAAATTTACTCCTCAAGTCTCAACTGTCTTATTCCAGATTTCCAACAATTTTCTCAGATATGGTGCTTGTACAGGTAATATGATTCTTACCATCAGAACCAAGATGGTAATATCAATCATAAGGGTTTTTTTTATCACTAATACGTATCATAAATATTAGTATAAGGGATATTCAAACTATAGGATCAAGAAGAGACTCACATCCACTCGTCAGTCTGCTCAGGATCATACAACATCTTTTCTATGGAACCATGTAGGGCTGTAAGCCTTTTTTGCTTTTCAGAATATGGAAAGTAGATGGACATATCCGCCCCAGGAGAGACAATATTGAACTTGGGATCAAAGACATCAATGCCATGAACAACTCGATATAGTCCTGGAAGAGTGAAAGCAGAGTGGCTCTCATACTGACCAACGGTATTCTTCCTGCAGAAAGAGCATGCAAGTTAAGCAGTTGAGATAATAAGCATTACTCGATCTAGCATGTCCCAAATTGATCAAGTTGCAGGAGCATTTGTCAAATCCAATTAATACTGGATATCCCCACAACAGGAAAGACAGGCCAACATAAATGGCATGAATACAGAAATTGAGTGCCATCATTACGTTGCCAAAGCCAGAACAATGTTCACTAATTCAGGTGTCCTACTAATGGGCCATAAACATTCGGAACAAAGTGTATCAAAATAAAAGGCTACTTTTCACAGATTCTATGATTTTCGAATATATCTAAAATTATTAAAATATATTAATTATCACAAATGTTTGTTGACTAAAAGCTGGAAGGGTCAAATTTTTAATGCAATAATAACTTGATCAAGTTAAAATTGGAGACCTCCGATACCACCCTGAATCACTAGCAAAAGCAAAACAAATAAAAGCATAAAATCATATCAGCATGTGAAGTGCAAGTCATCAGAACCATTCCACGGCCCACTCCTCTTACCCTTCTGCTTTCATTCCTTTGCTCTTCTAAAGATAGTTAATAGGTCACAAAATGCAGCTTTGATTCCTTCGGTTTCAAAGCAAGATTTTTCAACACTCAAGAACTCAGATTCCAAGGATTTGATAAAAAGGAAGATCTATAGTAGTCATTATCTCTCATCTTATAAACAATTGTACAACACCAAAAATTGCACGAAGGGGGCAAACTTACGTTCCTGCAATCTCTTGGTAAGTACTGGTGATGATAAAATCTGCATTATTCATGGCTAATATGTCAGCAGTGAATTGACAAGAGAAGTGATATTTATCATCAAATCTTTTCCAATATATATCTGAATCTGGATATTTTGTTTTCTCCAAGGCATGCGCGATGGTGCACTGCACATTCAAAACTTAAAGGTGTAAATCTTCCCCTCTTATTAATAGATTACTGATCTCATATTTGCATAGGTACAATACTAAACAATCAGTCCTTACCTGTGTAACACCCATTTTATAAGCCAACAAAGATGCAACAAGATTTCCATCACTGTAGTTCCCTATAATAAAATCTGGAATACCCTGCAACTCAGCAACAATTTCACTGGCCACATCCTGAAAGGTTTGAAGAAAAAGTTTGAGAGAGCTAAAAATAAGAAAGTAATGATGTAAATTGATTTTAGCCTTATATATAATCTAAATACATACCACAGAGTAGACGGTGAGGGCTTGAGTTCATGGCGTAATGACACAAGAAATTTTAATCAGCAATTATTAAGATTTTGACAGATAAATGAATACCAACAGCTGGCAGTAGCCAGTCTTTCAAGTGGTGACAACAGTTAAAATCAATCATGGTGCTTTTGCATGCTCGCCTTCTGCCCCCTTTCTCCTAATTAGAAATTACATAGGACAAATCGTTTTCCATTGTAAATAATTTTTTATTGTATTTATCATTGGCAAATTGCATTTATCAAGTTAGGCTCTTCACTCCTATCATCCTAAAAACTCTATTTTAAGTTATTAAAAAATGTTAGTAAAGAGAATACTGTTTTTCATATTATACTTTGTTCCTATATAACTCTTACACATATACAAGTAAAAATTTATTTTGATTATCATGGTAATCATAAAATACTGTTCTAGGTGGACAAAAAATGCAAGGAAATGGTGGAAGTTTATATTTGTAAGGATAAAGTTGGTGGTACTTAATGTTATTAATGGCAACATCATTTGAGGTGTGACCAAGTTTTAATGTATTAAGACAAGCACATACACAAAAAACACAGATATTAATGGTGGAGAATTTTTCTTACCTCAAAAAGTTTATAGAAACTTAAAGTTTAGCTGATAAGAATACAAGGTCTAATAGCATCTAGTCTGAACTACTGATTCCCCTGCCCTACCACTTCAGCCTACCTTAAGTAACATTCAAAGCAGGTTTATTCATCCCTATTTATTGAACAAAAGAATGATCTAGAAGCTGAATAGATGCACAAACAGCACATTATACTATTGTAATCATTATTTTCCCTTCAGAAAGGGCAACACTTCTGATTGTACACATAATTCCAACATATCCAATTAAATCTGCATCGCCAGTAAAATAAAAGTATAAAGCTTTTCCAGTTGGAAATATCTTTTCAAAGGCATTATTACTTGAGAAAAATAATTCAAATAATTTCACCCCCATACACACGCTCATGTCCTACCTCAGCAAAGGTCTCCAGATGTGGCCATACATCAAATCTTGATATCCATTTTCTAAGAATTCCTTTCTCTGATCTAAAAGGAACTCGCAAAATGTGCGTGTATTCGGTTCCACTAACTCTTTCCAACCTCTGATTGCATGTAGTCCCTTTTGCATCAGGTATTAATCTGGTCACCTTGAAGAGCAAATGGAAAATGCAATTTAGGAAGAAAAGCAATCAACATTGATCAACGTGGTGAAATTTGAAAAAATTGACCTGGGCAAAGAACTTACAATAAGAATCCTAGGCTTGAAATTCAGGCCTTGCTTCTGTATTCTAAGAAGCATTTCATTCTCTAGGGCACGTACTTGATCCAGTATATAAACAACCTACAAGTTAATTAGAGACATTTAATATAAAAAGTGTTAAAAGAGGATTATATTCCCAAAAAATATCACTACTCAAATTTTTTTCTTTCTATATTATTATTATTTTTCTTGGTGGGCCGAAGGGTAGGGCCTTAGGAATAAATAAACACAAGAAAGAAGTATAATGAGAAGTGAAAGAAATGAGCATGAGGTCTGCCAGAGGTAACAAATCAAAGACCACTGCCAGACAAAGAGGTTGCTCACAAAAATATCCATGTTTGTATCATTTTGTTAGTTGTTTTGGTTTATGGCAAACGGAGAATTAGAAGCACCTGTCCACCAGTGTCAGGCAAACCTAAAACATTTGCTTGCCCGAAGTATCCATGTGGAGACAAAATAACAACATTAAACACCATAGGTATTCTCCCAAGGAATGTCTCCAAAGTTGAGGGATCAGGAGCCTGCAGGATGTCCAAAAGCAGATGCATTGTCTCCAGTACCCGAGCAGCAGTATCCCCCCAACCTCTCTCAAAACCAAGTCCTTGTAATCTGAATCAAGGTAACGATAAGAAGCCGGGAAAACAAAATGTTATTCTACGAATGCATCTCATTTTAGAACTTCAAAAGACTAACAGTTATATGTAAAAAAACTTACGTATATTCAAACTCAGAATATGGTGCATCAGGTGGAACTTTAGAAATATATTCTTCTGCCTTAACAAGTGCAGCCTCAAGTCTGGATATGCTCTGTACCCGATCATTCAACATCAAAGCCTGCACATAATCCTTAATTCAATCATTCAGCCCTAAGCACTATTTCAATAGTCCCTCTTCCTATGCAAAACCCGTGCCATGAAAATACCAGTTATAAAAGAATTCCAAGTTTGCAGATATAATCAAGACTTTATAAACTCATAAATGTAGCAAGGTTTTTTACAAGTGAAAGTGATCTTAAAATTAGTTAACCTCATTAAAACTTACATGGCCTTTGTATTTGTGGGCTCGAAGGAAATTATTTAAAGGCTCTAAACAATCCTTGTTGCGAAACATGATTGAAGATAGATGGCGATTGAGGAATTGAACACCGTTGCCAATAGATGATGACCGGTTGGGGCGAGGAACATCAGCATTGAATGGCTCAAAATCAAGTTCAAGCACATAGGGATCATTAGACCTAAAGAAACATTTGGTAAGTAACATAAACAATAATCTGTAAAGGATGAACGGGTTATGTGTTCCCATGCATGTATTACAACAAATTTATACGTGGAAATGAGAAAAAGGAAGAGAGGAGTTGCTTACGGCCCGTCTACAAGTTCTTCTTTGAAGCGAAGATATTCAGAAACACTCAGTTGCTCCACACTGAGTTCAAAGACATTGACACGGACATATTCCCAAACACCAGGTCTTGGACGAATGGCTATCGCCACAAATGGAGGCAGAACTATG